>PVIJ01013625.1:0-44340 GCA_004024925.1 Scalopus aquaticus | reverse complement strand
GGAAGGCGCGGGGGAGGGGCGAGGGACGGGGGAGGGGAAGGAGGCCATTGTCTCGGCGCGGGGGTGGGGGGTGCGCGGGGCGGGGCGGGGCGGGACGCCTCCTCGGGGCCGGCCCGCGGTGTAGGGCGGCGCGGCCGGGGGCGCAGCGCAGCGCGGCACCCGCCACTCGGCCCGGAGCGCGGGGTAGCGCTCACCTCAGCGGCGGGGGCGGGGGCGGCGGCGGTGGCGGCCCGCGGGTCATGATCTCCGCCGTGTCCAGCCCGTGGCTCACACAGCTCTCGCACTTTTGCGACGTTGCAGCCTTCACGGCCAGCAGCCTGAGCAGCCTGGGGGCCGCGGGGGGCTTCCCGGCCGCCGCGTCGCCGGGCGCCGACCCGTTCGGCCCGCGCGAGCCCCCGGCGCCGCCGCCGCGCTACGACCCGTGCGCCGCCGCCGCCCCGGGCGCCCCCGGTCCGCCACCGCCTCACGCCTACCCGTTCGCGCCGGCCGCCGGGGCCGCCACTAGCACCGCGGCGGAGCCCGAGGGCCCCGGGGCTAGTTGTGCGGCCGCGGCCAAGGCGCCGGTGAAGAAGAACGCGAAGGTGGCCAGCGTGAGCGTGCAGCTGGAGATGAAGGCGCTGTGGGACGAGTTCAATCAGCTGGGCACCGAGATGATCGTCACCAAGGCTGGCAGGTCAGGGCGTCCCCCTCCCCGCCTGCGACCGTCCCCACGTGGTGCGGGTTTCAGGCAACGCGCCTTGGTCCGATCCACGCGAGTGGGGCCGAGAAGCGGGGTGGGGGGCGCGCCCGGCCACCTGCGGAGCCCTTTTGGCGCCGCCAGCTCCTTCGCTCTCCGCGGTCCCGGCTCCAGCGACAGCCGCCCTGCCCGTTGGGCAGGAGGAGACGGCGGGGTGACTCGGGCAGGTCGGGCAGAGAGAAGCCAGGCGGGACCGGCCCGCCGACCGGCAGCCCCAGAACGCCGTGCTGCCGGTCCCGGCCGGGAGCTCATCCGCTGGGGAGAAGGCTGCCGCTTCGGAGGGGCCTCGCCAGCCAGGTGGCTCCAAGTCAATCCCACCTCAAAGGAAACTATGCACTTCGGTGCCTAGTTCAGTCTGCCCCCTCTAGATAATTGTCAGAGGTGCCCGACAATTGTCTGGAAATTTTTAGGAGAGAATTAAGATCCTTAAAAACAGTGTGCTCTGTTCGATGAAGGCTGCTATCCAGTTTTCTTGGCCTAAATTGTGCTTGATTGTGGGGCCTGGCTGGCAGTGCTGCCGGGCCCCACCGCCTTCCAATTGGCCTGTATTTGTTTTAAGGACCCACAGAGAAGGGGAACAAGTTTTTCGATGCAACCGATTTGACCAGCAGACAAAGGCGGGTGTCGGGCTGTGTCTAATGTACACACGGAGACACCAACGCCATATCTGCACAGCCAAGGGGAGCTCAGGCCCTGTTGACAGAGCCTTCTCGGCACTGTTTCCCTGCTGGGCCGACCTCCCTGGGGAGTCCAGGGCCTGTCCCTGACTCCAGCGCTACGGGTATGGGTATCCTCCGGACTTTTCTTGGTGGTGGCCAGTCTTCACCCCAGGAGCCTTCATACCAAAACACCCTCCAGCCTGCAGAGGTGGGGGTGGGGTGACAGGAGGCCTGTCCAGAAGGGTCCATCATGGCATCTGTTTTCTGCCCACCACCCTCAGGAAGTTGTGTGTGAGAAGGGACATTCGGAAGGCCAGGTGGAGGCCACGCTTTGTGCTTCTCAGGGCCCAGCAGCAGTTAGCCATCAGGACAGGTTCGTCCTGTGGCAGCAGTCCATCTAGAAGCTACTAAGTGTCCTTTCCAAAGCCCTGATAGGCACCGAGTGGAGGTCCATGGGAGGGGAGAGTTAGAGGACCATGAAGCCACATCTGCTCTGAGTAGCTGTTGTGGGGTTGTGGTGTGTGGGTCGGGAATGGGGACTCACATGTATCCCCGAAGAAAGTGGGAAGACTCCAGCATTGGGTCGGAGGGTTCAAAAGTTGGACAGAATCTGGGCTGTAGACTCCCAAGCCTAGGCCTTGCTGGAGAGATTAGGGAGTAGCCACAGCCCCAGCTGAACAGGCAACTGAGATGCCCCAGAACAACACAGACTACCCAGTTTCACTTTGCTCTAGCCTATCTGGGAGCAGCTCAGTTTAAGCTGGGGAGGCTCTGCCAAGGCCTGAGAATCTCTGGGCCTTTGCGTCTCAGGAGTCCTGCTGTGAGGGTGCTGCCAGCTGAGGCTAGCTCCAAACCAGAAGGCGACCAGTTGGAGCTATCATTTGGGAACTGGGAATTGCTAGGCCGGGTCTATGCAGGCAGAGGTGACAGGAGACATAATAGGCCATGTTTGGGGTGTGGAGGCTCAGCTATAGCTCTGAGTTAGCCGTTTTTTGTGTGTGTATTTCAATAAAGGGGGCAGGGGACCTCCTTGCCACTCTACTTGCCTGAGGCTGAACTGGGGACAAGTCCGGTTCCAACTGCTGTATGAGGGGGATGAGATGCAAGGTCTAGGTTGAATGCAGCAGCCACAGGGAGGCCAGAGGGAGGGACTGAGCAGAGGTGTTGCAGTTCTGGACCGGTCAAAGTGGGGGTGACCCTGCCCTCCCCCACCTGAGGTGACCCAAGGCCCTGACACCCTCAGGCGTATGTTCCCCACGTTCCAAGTGAAGCTCTTTGGCATGGACCCCATGGCCGACTACATGCTCCTCATGGACTTCGTACCTGTGGATGACAAGCGTTACCGGTGAGCACCCAGTGTGTGCGTGCCTGGGAGGGCGCACCAGTTCCCCTGACTGATAATGGCTTCGAGGGTGCCCCTTGCCATAAGTGACCAAGTGGTTCCAGGCACCTGCCCTGGCTGCCCTACCAACCTGCTCACCCCTAAGCCCTGCCCAATCCCAGACACACGAACCCCACTCCCATGCGTTCTCAGGAATACCCGGCAGGAGACACAGGCTGGTTGCACCCCCCCCCCCCCCCCGCCCCGTAGGTCCCAGATTGCTCTCACATCCCACCAGCTTGGCTCTAGGCAGGCAGGCCAGCAAACCAGGTCGCCTTTCTTTGCATCTCCCTCTCCCATGAAACTCACATGGGCACCTTATCCCCTTCCCCCATCCCCGGAGATGCTGGGCCCCTGGAGCCGAGCAGGAAAGGTGGGGTGGCCGAGAGAGATTATGCAGGGCGGGTCTCAGCTGCCTGGACAATTAACAGCAATTAATAAAAACTTGAACCGCCCTGTGCCTGAGGCTGCTGAGGCCAAATCCGGAGACTCTGGAGACTAGCCGGGAGGTCCATGGTGGGTGGACCCGGGTGCAGCGAAATGTGGCAGTGGTGGCAGCAGCGAGCACACGGGCCTCCCCTTTCTCCCTGGCTTCCAGCTACAGCAGGATGGCTTGTGTATTGGGAGTTTTCTATTTTCTCCACAATCCCCCTCAGAAAAACTTCCAGCCCCGGTGGCAGCTTGATTTCATGGATGGGGAGACATCAGAAGTACTTTCACGGTTCATTCGCAAGGCCCTTCCCGTTCACCCCAATGTGACGTGACCCTTACTCTGGTGCTGCCCCAGGTACGCTTTCCACAGCTCCTCCTGGCTGGTGGCTGGGAAGGCAGATCCTGCCACGCCAGGCCGAGTACACTACCACCCGGACTCCCCCGCCAAGGGTGCACAGTGGATGAAGCAAATTGTATCCTTTGACAAGCTCAAGCTGACTAACAACCTGCTGGACGACAATGGCCACGTGAGCACTCCCCTCCCCAGACTCCACATTGTCCTATTGCAGCCCCTCTGGTGTCTCTGCTGCTGGGGCAGGGGGCCCGGGAGAGAGCGGGACTGGGACCGGAGCCAAAGGCAGAGCTTGGGCAGTTTGGGGTGTGGATGAGGGTGTGGTGAGGCAGGGGCTCCCAGAGCCTGGTAGGCCTCCAGCTTGGGAAAGAGGGTTACTCTCCTTCTTCGCCCCCTCCTTTTGCTGGCCATTTTTTAACTGGGAAGGTGGTATGGACTTTGCAGAATCCAGGCCAGTGATTCAGCTTTTTGCCTCGACCCTGCAACTACCCGCCTCAATTCTCAGGGACCTAAGGAAAAAGAATTGAAGACCTGCTTTTTTGCCATTCAGAGGATCTTTTCTGGTGGTCCCCAATTGGTGCAGTTGCCTCTTGTTCCACATAATCCAGCTTCATTTGGGGAGTTAAGGGTTTTGCCCGAATTCTTTGGAAACTTCATTTGTTATCTGGACCTCCGCCCATATTATAAGCGCTGACTTTGCCGTCTTGTCTTCCAGATTATTCTCAACTCCATGCACAGATACCAGCCTCGCTTCCACGTTGTCTACGTGGACCCACGTAAAGATAGTGAGAAATATGCGGAGGAGAACTTCAAAACCTTTGTTTTCGAGGAGACAAGGTTCACGGCAGTCACTGCCTACCAGAACCACCGGGTAAGACTTGGGGACCTGTGAATACAGCACTCTGGGAAAGGGTACAATTTTCGCTTGCTTCCTGAGGGACAGGTTTGGACCAGCAGACTGCGGGTCCCTGTGGAACACAATGCTTCTGGTGCCTCACCCCCAGAGTCTCAACAGTCCCCTCCCCTCTGCTGCAAGTGGGCCCAGCCTCCCTATCAGTTTGACCTCTCAAGGGGCAACTGTCATTGTGGCCTTAAAGTTTGTTTTCTAAACCATTCCGGAAACGCCCTATCAGGGGCCTGTCTACAGTTTACCCAGATTCCTAGGGTACGCCTCAGCTCTCTACCACTGTAGAGTGTGGGGAAGTGGAGGTGACCTCTTGGGATGGAAAAGAGGCATTCCCTACAGAAAGAGAAGGCATCCCAGTGTTGGTGACCCAAGGGGAGGAGCTGAGGGGTGGTGGTTGAGGGCAGCTGTGGGCTGGCCACGTCTGAGGAGTGCAGGGGGTCCCTTTTTGCTAGCACTTTCCGCCCCTCCACCCTGAAGGTCGGGTGGCCCCCAGTGGCTGGCTCATTTTTGTTAGCGCTCCCACTCTCCCTGCAGATTACACAGCTCAAGATTGCCAGTAACCCTTTCGCCAAGGGCTTCCGAGACTGTGACCCTGAGGATTGGTGAGTGCTCTCCACGGAGACAGCGAGCAGCCCAGCTCGTGGTCCCCAGTGCTGTCCTGACCAGCTGCTCGCCTCCCTCTCAGGCCCCGTAACCACCGGCCCGGTGCGCTGCCGCTCATGAGCGCCTTTGCGCGCTCGCGGAACCCTGTGGCCACCCCCACACAGCCCAACGGCGTGGAGAAAGGTAGGAGCCGGGTCTTGGGGCCCCGGGCTGGCAGCCGCGCCCCGCCTTGCCTGCGCCCCTATGGCGCTCGCGGCCTGCGCGCCGGTTGCACAACGGCGGTGGCGGCGGGCAAGCGAGCACTCGCCCGCCCGGCCCGACGGCTGCGCCCCGCCCGCTCCGCCCACCCCGGCTGCTGCTGCCCGCCGAGGGGCGCGGGCCCCTGCGGAGAGCCCGGGTCTCCGACTGGTTCGGAGAGAAGGGGCGGGGAGCGCCAAGAGTGCGGCCTCACGCCGCCTACTCCCCCAGGGCCTTATGCTGGTCGGTGGGGTCCTTGCGGGTTCTCTCTGCTCTTGGGACCAGCAGCACGCACTCCTCGGCCCTCCCCACAGACGCGGCCGAGGCCCGGCGAGAATTCGAGCGAGACGCGGGCGGGCCGGCTGTGCTCGGGGACCCGGCGCACCCGCCGCAGCTTCTGGCGCGGGTGCTGAGCCCAGCACTGCCTGGGGCGGGCAGTGCCGGCAGCCTTGTCCCGCTGCCGGGTGCTCCCGGAAGCCGGCCCAGCCCCCCGCACCCTGAGCTGCGCCTGGAGGCATCCAGCGCGTCCGAGCCGCTGCACCACCACCCGTACAAATACCCGGCCGCCGCCTACGACCACTACCTCGGGGCCAAGAGCCGGCCGGCGCCCTACCCGCTGCCCGGCCTGCGTGGCCACGGCTACCACCCGCACGCGCACCCACATCCGCACCACCACCACCCTGCCGTGAGCCCCGCAGCCGCCGCCGCTGCCGCCGCTGCGGCAGCTGCCGCGGCCGCCAATATGTACTCGTCGGCCGGAGCTGCACCACCCGCCTCCTACGACTACTGCCCAAGATAGTGAGGGCCGACCGCTGCCTCCCCCGGGTCCCCGCAGGCGCCCCCGCATAACCCCGAGGGTCATCGGGGTTCCAGTCCAACCAGCCCCAAGGGCCGTCGACGAACAGCCCCGCGCTGGGGACCGCCGTGGGTCCCCCGTTTCCTATCCTCGATGCCTTCGGAGTCCTGCACCCTCCAGCCCCGAGGGCTGTCGAAGTATCCGGTTCCCCACCGAGCCACCGCGGGTCTGGCCCTAAGGGCCAGGGGTTCCTCCAGCCAGTGCCAAAACGCCCGATCGGCGGTCAGCGGCCGAAGGAAATGATATTTATTGTTCTCCGCGAGACCGCATTCCCCCAGCCCCTGCCGAGCCGGCAGTTGCAGTGTAGACGACCTAAGAGCCTAGTCTGAAGGCGGTGTAGATACGTGTAGATATGTGTAGATACTGTAGATACCGCGCCGGCGCCGACTTGATAAACGGTTTCGCCTCTTTTGGAAGCTGCTTCCGTGTCCATTTATTTGCACGGGGGAATTCGGGGAGAACGAGTCCAGGTGTCAGAGGTCTCCCAGTCGCAGCTTCCAGTGGCCGAAGATCGGTCCGGAGCAAAGCGCTGCGTCCTGTCCCGCCCTGCCCCGCCCCCTCGCGCACCTTCTTCCAGCCGCTGCGCCCCCTCCGGAGCCTCTTCCGGGCCACGCCTCTGTCCGTCCTTTCCCCGCCCCCTCCGGGCCGGGCCTTCGCCCCTCCTCCCTCTTCGCCTCTCCATCCTGGCTTCCCATCTCAGCTGTCCCCAGGGCCCCGCCCCAGAGCCAGGTGTGCATCCAGACCTTTTATTTCAGGTCCTCAGTGTTCGGTGTCCCTCCTCTAGAACTTGGGCTCGCACGGGACGGATGCCTGTTCTATTTGCACTTCCTGGGATCTGGGAATAACGCTATGATGAGACCCCTTTCGTCGGGCCTGGGAAAGGGAGAAGCCCTGACTCTGGACGCACTCAGACAAAAACAGGCAGTTCTGCTCTTCTAGCATTTCCCCTGACCTGGCCCTAGTCCAGCCTGTGTTTTCCCCTGTTTATTGACTTTATTCACTGTGAGTGTCCCCACGGAGTGACCTGGACAGGGGGCACAATGACAGTGGTCATGAGTCATCTCGAAACCTGTGTGGAAAGCATTTTTCCCAGGCCAGGTGGTGGGGGACCTCTCCCCATTAACTCAACACCAGGGATGGGGCCAGAGGAACCCTTTGATCCCGCCCTTCCTGAGTCCAGGCAGGAAAAGCTGACAGCCGGTCAACGTCAAGGCTGCTAACTTAGACACAGGATGAACGGGAAATGCAAGTGACTGAGGTTCTGTCTCCCTTCCGTGCCTGTTGCAGTGTGTTTGTGGCCGTCACTGCCATGTGACAGTAGCAGCCTGGGTACCATCTCACTGAGGGCACATCTAGGCATTTCCCTATATCTGCCTGGGACTGGATGTGTTCTTTCCAGATGCATTAGCCCCAGTGGCATAAAGTGACCAAAGCTTAGCAATTGGACAGCAGACACTGTCCCCATGAGGTGGGTCTAGAGAGGGAGGGTGTGTGTGATCGAGGCTGCTGAGGTGTGAGCTCTGGAGTCAAAGCTCCCCAAAAAACTTAAAGGGGACCACTAGCACCAGGGTGTGAAGACGCCTGCAGCATCTGCCTGAGTGGCCAGTAGGCTTCATAGACACAGCATCAGGGACAGAGACACATTTCTTTCTTTTTTTTTTTTTAACATACAAGCTGGGGTACAGGCCAGAGGCGTGGGGCGGCAAGAGAGTTCACCAGAGACAGAGTGGGGAGCAGAACAGGCAGATCAGAAGTACACTGCTGAGGGGAGCAGCGGGTGAGGCAGGAGAGGTCTGCCCCACCGTGTGGGATTCTCCCAGGCCAGGCGTCGAACTCGCGTCGCCGCTGCCGACAGCTCCACAGCGCAGCGCTCAACCGCTGCGCCACCGGGGAGGCCCAGAGACACATTTCTAAGGTAACTCTGGATACCCACCCTAGAACCCCATCCAACCCTCTACTGTAGGTCTCCATTTGGATGAGCCACATGCACCAGGGGGTTCCCATTGTTCCTAGAAACCAGTTTCACATTTGCACCATAAATGCACCCCATGTGCCTCCTTGTCCTGGGAGACCTGCAGGAGTGATAGACAAGATATGGTTTGCCTTACAAAGCCAGTTTCCCTGGTTGGTGCTGGGCAACCCCTCCAGGGCCCACTGTGTGTGTCAGACCTCTCTCTGTCACTAGTGGAATGTGGCCACTTCGCACACTCTCATCACATGGGCCTTTTTGTGTATGGCGGGGGTGGGGAGCACTGGAGGAAAGCAGTTGGAGAGGCCTCTGTTTTGCTTTGTTCATATTCAAAGTGAGGAACCTCTCTGAACTGAAGATGGTGCTGTGGCCTGCGGGTGGGGGGTGGGGTTGCTGCCCAGTGTGTGGCCTTGGGTATACACTGTCCTCTCCTGCAGTCATCTCTCACTTGAGACTGAGAGCCACTGTCCAGCCAGGTAGCCACCAGCTGTACAAAGTCATTTATATTTTAGTGACTTAAAATAGAAAAAATTAAACATTCAGTTCTTCACTGGCTGTGTTCCACACGTTGGTTGGCATTGCTTACTTGTCAGCCCACTGGACACTGCACATGAGGGCTTTCTCCATGCTGGGAAACAGTCCCCCAAAGTACAGATTTTCTCATCTCCCCCCACCTAGAAGTTTGTCTATGAACTTCTAAATAGGATCCTAAATAGGACCGTCATGCAGGGGGGCGCACAGGCTGCTGCTTCTACTCCATGGTGTGTCTGCCAGGCTTAACTACTTGATTGTCTGAGGATGCACACTGGGATGCTCCAGTGCTTCAGTGGGGCCCGCTGTGTGCAGTACGCTGTATGAAGGTCATTCATCACACCACTGGGCTGCTGTCTTCCTGCCTTTCACCTAGGGGTGGAGGGAAGGGCTGACAGAGGACACCCAACTTCTGTTGGGGGCTGTGTTTCAGAAAGGCACTAGGGCCCTCTCCTAGTCACTCATTCCTTCGCAAGTGCTTAGGGAACTCCTTGGCTGCAGGTGCCTTGGGGCTTTTGCTGGTGTGGGGCTAACAGTCCTCTGGGAGCTGCCCTGGACTGTCCCCAGATTCCCTGGGACTTGACTCTGCCAACAGCTTCCTTCTGTGGTCGTCATCTCCTTCCCCTTCTGTTTCCCTGCTTTGGGCCCCCTTTCTCTCCTCAAGGCCTTGTGCAGTGTAGTCCCACCCAGCCTGTCTCCTGTCAAGCTTACCCCTCAGCTGTTGGATCCCCCCAGAGCACCATCCTCAAGTTCCACAGGGGCCCCATTCTGCTCCCCTCACCTCTCTCCTGGAGTCTAGTGGACTGGAGTCTCCTTGGACCAGAAAGGACCACAGATTCTCCAGTCCTTGAAGCTCTTCAAAAAAGAACAGTGGACATCCAGTGTGTGAAATAGGTAAACTATTGAGTATTGGAGAGTGGGGCCTGGCCACTGCCGTCATCACCCTTTTGGGTCATGCATAAGGGATCTAGGGAACGCAAGGACTCTAGGGAGCACTTGGGTAACCCTGGCATGACAGGACAGACAGGGCCGGCTGCCTTCCTCAGAGAGGAGCCTCTAAAGCCGACATGTGCGCCCAGCAACCTGGAAGGCTTGGGGACTCTGCGCTGCTCTTTAGGTCTCTACCAACACAAATGATTGGCATTTTGCAATTGCCAGGCACCCTGGAAAGCTCTGTACCCTCCACCTCCTCTCCTATGTCTTGGGTAACATAGGAACTCTAAGGATGGCACAGAACACAGGGTATTGTTCATAGTCCCACTGCTGATTCAAGTAAGGACCAGGGCGGGACACTCCCCCTGCACTGTAGAAGGCCTGTGTCACCATGTATCTTTCTGAGGATAATCAAGGGAAAGAGCCTGAAACTAGTGAGCTGGGTGAGCTGTAGGGTGTAGGCAGATGTGGGCAAAGACCTCCTGCAGCAAAGCCCTTTGAGGGACCGGTTACAGTCTCTGCCAGGGATGCATTTGGGGTGTAGATACAGTGTGCCGAGACTGAGTCTTTCGGTGCCATCTTAAGCATAGGGTTGCAGAGGGTGGACTGAAGGGTGCTGATGGTGGTGGGGCGCCAGCCTCCCTCCCCTCCAGCTGGGGAAAGTCAGTGTGTGGGACCCATGTGTCAATGATGGCTGGGCAAGCATGAGGCACTGACCTCCAGTTGCACTGGAGAATTCCATGGGCCACAACTGCCCAGGACAGAGGGTGAGTGGGGGCCAAGGAGCATCTTCTAGGGGGAAGGGGATGATCCTGGATGATCTGGCCAACCTGGAGCTGGGAGAGAGGGCAGAAGGTTTGGGCAATGCAGGGTATGAGGGAGAGCACTCACCTGTGTTCTACAGGTCCGGGATCTCTCTCCCCTTAACATTGATGCTAAGCTCTGCCCTGTGCTGGGAAGTGCTTCACAAACAAAGGAGACCCATGTGAGCTGTGGGTCCCTGGTGGGTTGGCTCACAACAGTGGGCACCACCCTGACCCCTGTGTAGGTCCTACCCTGCGTCCCTCCCCTTCTAAGCCACCTGTGTCCTGACCTGGGCCCAGCTAGGAGTAAGCAGGGGCACAGCCCCCAGCCTGGAGAGGGAAGAAAGGGGCTGTTTCCTGGTCTACCTCACACATTTTCTGTATTCAAAAAAAAAGCACAAATCGTGCCTTTGATTCAATTCCCTTTCCTGCTTGTCGTGCTACTTCAAACCAGATGGGTTCACAAGATGAAACCTTGGAGTCTTGGCGTCTCTATTTAACTGCTGCCAGGTCTGTGTGTGGGAAACAGCAGAACCAAAGGTATTTTGTTAAAAGCAGCCCACTTGGGGAAGAAGCTTAGGTTTTAATAGCAGTAATTAAATTATCTTCTTAATTATAAAGAGGAACAGTATTGTCAACATCCTTTATCTATCAGCTTTCCATTGCATAAAGTAAGCACTTAATCCTCTCCTTCCAGTGGCCGCCACCTATGTCTTCCCGATCTGCTCTCAAAGCAACCTGGCCTGCTCCTGCCAAGCAGACCTCTGCTGGGCACACGTGATTCCGAGATGCCTGGGTGTTCCTCATGTTTCAGCGTCTCTGAAGTTGAGACACGTCTCAATCAAAGGGGGCTTCTGGTGTAAGTGGAAGGCTTTTCCTTAGGTGGCACCTGCATGAGCAGTGTGCCTCACAGTGGGTGGGGCTCTAGACTTGAGGGACACGGTCATTTTTCAGCTACATAGTTCTGTGAGCTTGCTGGATGCTGGCAGCTTCAGGTGACAACGGCAAACCCCACATACACCCTGGGAGACATATTTGCAATTCTGGGTTCCTGGTCTCCAATGTCTGAGCCAGTCCCCACAGCAGCCCTCCCTTCCAGGGCCCATGACCCCCCCACCCCGACCCCGCACATGCCCTGTCCTCCCAGTCTCATCACTTCTCTTTGTCACCTGAGCCTCCATTCCTCTATCCACATTTTTTTACCCCAGATCTCCAAACTCATCCTTTATTCCAAAACATGTTTTTTAGATTCTCCCTCAGGATGAATTCACAGAGACAGTGATGATGGTAGTCAGGGAAGATGGAGGCCTTGCTAGAAATTAGTCACCTACCCACAGGCTCTCCTAGGCTGCCTGGCTACATGTGGCCACACTTGGACCCCTCCTACCGGGCAGGGCATCTCCTGGAGGGCATAGCAGACTCCTTCCAAACCCGCCTTCATGATAACGAGCAGCCTGGAAGACTTGGGTCACTGGCTGGAACACAGGTTCCTTCCCTGCAATGTCCCAGGCCACTGCACCTGGCCAACTCCCATTGGGTTTGCAGTGGGACTCATTCCCTTACCTAGGTATGCTAAGGCTGGTGTCATCGCTCTTCCGAAAGATCTCCCATGTCTTCCCTGCTAGGCTTGTGGTGGGAACTGAGTCTGGCGAATGTGACTGTCGTGAAAGCAGCCACTTCCGTGCAAATAACCGTGGGGCTAAGAACAACAAGCAGTTTCATAAGGTGCCGCTGGCCAGTCTGAAGCTGGGAGAGATGCAGGGACATCCAGCAAGGTGGGGAGTGGGCTGCAGGGGACACAAAGCCCTCTTTCCCTCTGGTTGCTGACTTGAGTGAGGAGGTAGACTAACACATGGGTCCCCACAGCCCAGTCCTCTGGCAGTCGGCCAGGAGAGAGCCAAGAGCACTGCAGGTATTTGGGGCAATATCACTCTCCCCAGAGAGGCTCCAGTCGCTAAGTGCACTGCTGCCATTTCCACTGAGTGGCTGGGCTGTCCAGCACTACCAGAGAGTGTGGGGCAGTGGGCCTTAGCAGACAGTGTTGCCCCAGCAACCCACAGAGGTGGTGCATGCAGAGGGGAGCTCTCTTACTGGCTGGGTGGTCTGGGCTTGTGTCACCCCTTTGGCTCCCACAGTCAAGCCTGCCCTCCCTCCCTTTGGGTTGTGAGGGAGCGTCCGTGTCCAGGCCGGGCTCAGGACCTGTGTTCCTCTTCAGTGCACACCAGCCACTGCCTGTGACATTCTGCGGGGCTGGCCCCAGGGCTGCCACATCCAATTCAACCCAGCCTTTCCGCTCCCTCCTGCCATTTCCCAGACACCAGGACAGGGACTGATCTCAGATGGGCCAGGACACTGAGGGGCCAGGTGACCTTCCTGTATACCAATGCTAGATTCCTTTACAGTTTTTAGCCCAAAAAACTAAACATACAATTGCTATCTGACCCAGCAATTCCACTTTTGGGTATACGCACTAATGAACTGAAAGTGGGGACTCAAACAGCTACTTGTCCACCCTGTTCACAGTAGCACTATTCACACCAGCCAAGAGGTGGGAGTAACCCAGTGTCCATCAGCATGGGTGGATGGGCAAAGTGTGGTCTATCTATGGAGTGGACTATTACTCTGTCTTTATTAAAAAGAAAGGAAATTCTGACACATGCTACGGCATGGATGAAATTTAGGACATTATACTCAGTGAAATAAGGCCGTCACAGAGAGATAAATATTGTATGAAGTAACTGGAATAGCTGAATTCATAGAGACAGAAAGTGAAAGGATGGGTGCCAGGGCTGCGAGAAGGGGAGTGGGGTGAGGAATCATTTGATATGGACAGAGTTTCAGCCTGAGCAGATGACACAGTTCTGGAGGATGATGATGTCTATAGACAACGTGAAGGTGCTTGACACCACTGAGCTGTACACTTAACGTGGTTAAAATAGTAGATTTATATGTTTTACATATGCTTGTGTATACTTAACAATTTAAAAATCTCTGAATTGCCTCTGGTCTACAAAATCCACTTCTGTTCAAATCCTTACCTGTCTTCAGGCCTCCCTGGTGGCGCAGCGGATGAGCGCTGCGCTGTGGAGCTGTCGGCAGCTCATGATGCGAGTTCGATGCCCAGCCGGGGAGAATCCCACATGGTGCAGCAGACCTGTCCTGCCTCGCCCGCTGCTCCCCTCAGCAGTGTATTTCTGATCTGCCTGTTCTGCTCCCCACTTTGTCTCTGGTGAACCCTCTTGCTGCCCCACGCCTCTGGCCTGTACCCCAGCTTGTATGTATAAATAAATAAATCTTTAAAAAAAAAACCCAAATCCTTACCTGTCTTCAAACCAGTGGCTTTTAATGGGGCTACTTGCCACCCTGGGGTGTTGGGTAATGCCTGGAGAAACTTTTGGTTGTCGCACTGGATAGGTGGAGGCCAAGGACACTGCCCAGCCCCCTGCGGTGCACAAGACGACTGCACCACGCAACCATCAGACCCGATGTCACAGGGTCTGACAGTCAGAGCACAAGTATTTGAGCCCCACGTCCTGTCTGGCACATGGCCGGATAGACTCCACCAGGCCGAGCCCGCCCCAGGCCATCCCTACAGGCCTCCTGGAGCCCAGGGACCCAGACTTGCCCTTGAGAAAGGGGCTCCCAGCCAGAGCCTTGGGTCCTATGCCTGTGGGGATTTGGCAACAGCCCTGAGCGTGGAAGTCAGGCCCCCTGGAGATGGCCCCTCCAAGTGCCTATGCCCCAGCCAATCCAACTTGTTCCAGAGAAGATATATGCCAGGCAGGTGTGGATGGTGGTGTTTTCACAGACTGCAGCTGTTGGTACCTGGAAACCACCTGGAAAGTCCCTTTCACAGTGAAAAACAGCTTGCTGACCCCACATGCTGACCCTGGGAGCCAGGGCTCTGCTGACCCCTCCTCTCCACTTCTGAAGTGCCCTTGTGTCTGGCTCATAGGCAGTGTCTGTCTCCCTGTCTCTCTCATGTGTGGAGCCCTGGAGCTTCCGTTAGGCACCCTGGTCTTCAGGGCAGGGGCCGGGTCACTGAGTTCTGGGCCAGCCCTCGCTCAGAGGAGGCAAAGGTATGACAAGAGGCAGGGAGTATGGAGTAAAACTTTCAGGGGCATTTCACATGATAAAGTTCCTGCCATCAAGTGCTAACTAGCCAGACGCTTTCTGCTCTGAAAGAGCACATGTTCCTGCAGGGAGGGACAGGTGATGCCCATAAAGTTGATGCAGACTTCCCAGGAGAAGGGAGGCCAGTACACCTTGGGGAGGGGCCGAGGGGCCTGGAGAGGCAAGACAACCTCAGGGTGTGTCCAGCCTGCCTGCCCTGCTCAGGAGCCAATCTCCCGTGCCTCAGAACCTTTCTGGGAGAGAGAATCTGTTTCTCAGGGGTAGCCCCAGGGCTGGACAGGCATAGATGCACGTGGTCAGGTTTTCTGGGTGAATCTTCAAGTGAGCACATCTACCCCTGAGGAATGGAGGCGCAGACCAGACTCAGATGTCTATGGTGTCTGATGTCACCAAGCCAGGACACAGATGAGATGGCACAGCAGGTGAGTGTGTGTGCACTGTGCTCAGTCCATCTCTAGGTGGGAGCCAGCCTCAGAGAGGAAGAAACACACCTGGGCAGATGGCGACCACGTCACACAAGCAGAAGAGTCAGACTCGGCAGATGTGGTGCTGGGACGCCAGTCTGGAAAAGGCGAAGCTGAGGACCAAGGACAGGCCAGTGGGTCCCAGGCTGCAGTCAGGGGTTGGTGGGCATTGGGTGGAGCACTCTGCCAGTGTTCACACAACCACCTACTAGAGGGCGAACACTGCTCATTCCCCTTCCTCTGTCTCACCCATTCTGGTGTGTGCCGTTCCCATCTCCCTTTGCCCCCCTTCCTTTCTCTTTGCCCCTTTAACGAATAGCCTTAGGATTTGTTATTCTTAATGAGCAAAGTAGCAGATTCTCCTTCTTATTCTCCAAGCAGGTGGGAGCGTCGTGTTCCTAGGTTGTCTTTCCATTGGTTCTGGGTTCTGGACTGGAAAAGTGTTGCTGCTTTGAGCTCCACTGCCCATCTGCTCATGTGGACTCTCTACATCCAGGCCGAGAAGTCTCACAAAGTGCTTTGTCCTCTCCTGGGTGACAGCGCATCGCCCTCACGTTCAGATGAGCATGTGTTTCACAAGTGGTAGCACTTGCTCCAAGCATGGCCCCCATGCTGTCCTTCAGTGCCCACCAGTGAGGCCTGTTTAATATTGAGGGGGTTGGCATGTTTCTCCTTCATTTTGCTCTATATTTGAAATAAGAATTTTTTTAAATGCTAATTGTTCGATACATTTTCAAGATTCATAAATTGTTGTGTAGTAATTCTCTACATAGTCACATTCTAACTCTAAATTGATGGATATAACAAAGTACAGTTTCTCCAACATCTAAACATTGGTTGCAATTCATTAAAAACACTTGTAAATGTTTAATGAAAACTATAAGCCTAACATATCAAATCTAAAAATGTCTTGAACATCTTAGGAAACACACAAACGCACGCACGTGAGACTCACTGATGCTGGCTCTAAGCATTGGACTGTCTTAGGTTTGCTTTGGTTTGTCCTTTATTCTTCCTTAAGCGCTCAGCCTACAGACCAGTTCATGGTGCACTCAGTTCCAGGCTGGAAGAGTGGTGAAGTCACTGAGTGGGGCTGGCCACCGCCTCAAGCTGAACTTTTTCATAACACAGTTCTTCATGGGTGGAGGAACTCTCGCGGCAGCCTGGTTTTCATATTTATTCCAGGTTCTGACCTTTGGTGTCCCTCCCTGAGATAAGGGACTCTGGGTTTCACATGGGTTTCGCTTGGTCCTGGTTCACTGTCCTTGTATTTGGAGATATCACCCTGGTGTGTTGGGATACTTACCTTCCTCATGAGCATTTATCACCGCCAGCAGGGCTGAATGAAGGATGCAGTGTGTGCGGCCCCTCTCACTTCTGCTGATACCAGGATCACATGCCCAGTCACCGCCCTGGCTCCTACCCCCAGTTCTGGGATCTCAGTTGCCTGCGCTTACTCTTTCTTGCTGCACAAAGAGAAACAAACACAAATCTTTTGTAAAGCTGCTAAAATGCTGCCCTTCCCCCACCACAAGGTGGGGTCTGTGTCCCCTCTCTGATGCCAGGATTTAACCAGTGTGGGCTCTGGGCTCCTGCCTGGTTTGCTGAATGAGCTCTTGGAGCCCCCACGTAAAAAACCTGACTTCCCTGAGACCACCAGGCTGAGGGGCCACTCAAGGTGCTCTCGCTGATGGTGCCCCCACTGAGGCACAGGGTGTGAGTGAGGAGGCCTTGGTGGACATGATCTGCTGGACTGGCCACCATCAGGCAGAGCGGAGACAAGCAGCACAGAGTGCCAGCCTCATGACTAAACCTCTCCAAAGTTCCCCCCAATACCCTCATCTGGGGGCTTAGGTTTCAACCTAGGAGTTTTAGAGGAACACAAACATATAGGCCATAGCTCTCTGCAGACACACTTGGCCTATTTATTATTGTACTCTCTGGTATACTTTATGTTAACTTTCCTTTGAGTATCAGGGAGAATTCTTGGCCTATCAGAGTCTAACCTGTTTGAATAGATGGTGACTGTCAACTTGCTGCCTAATGTTCTCCAGGCTCGTGGGGTGGTGCTGTCCTTGATCCTCAGTGCTGCTCCAGGGCCTCTGGCTTTGCATTGCAATTCCTTGCATCTGCCCTGTGCCATGGAAACGCAGCTATCTTCTAAGACAGGGCCAACAAACTTCCTGTGAAAGGCCGTGCAGTGAATCTTTTTGGCTCTTTGGGTCTGCAGTCCCAGGTGCTAAGGCTGATGTGCAGGACCCACTGTCCCAACACTGCTCCAAGGATCTGAAGAGTCCATTTTGGGCACTCCGTACCCTAGCAGGGATGGAGGGTAAAAGTAGTTCATTTGAAGGTCATGAGTGCCTATTTTGGGGGTTTAGCACCACACATAACCCTGCACTGCTTTCTACAGTCCCAGGCTATCTGCAGCTGCTCAGCTGTGTTCCTGTGTGGATCCTCCAAGCAGGGTTTGGCACTTCTTTTGTGAACTGACAAGCTTCTGCCTGGCAGGCTCTGTCCAAGAAGGTCTGGGTGCATCTACACAGCACGGCCCTTGAGTCTTGCTCAGGTCTGCTCCAGGTGCTGCCCTCCTGCGTGACTCCTGACGGGCTTTGTGGAGAAGCTGGTGCGTGAGGGCAGGGCTGCTGCTCACTGACCCAGGGAAGCTGTGTCCAGGTGGGGCTGAGCTGCTGAGCTGCCCACATACGTGGGAACCTGCAGTCAGGTGGAGGCCGCAGGAGGGAGGTGGGAGTCAGGTGGGACATGGTGGGTAGACCTCGGGCAGGGAGTGGGCAGCGGCCTGTGTGACACAGGCACAAGCTGTGTTCTGGTGCTTTATATGCCAGATTGTCTTTAATACCAGGCCTCTCATGGAGTTATAGCCTGTTGAGTATTAAGCGTTTCTAAAGAACCCCCTGAAGGAATGTTTTTCCTTTGTGCAAACAGTCCTTTTGTGCAGAGGTGTTCTGTCGCGTCTTGGCAGAGACACAGGTGGGAAACACCTGACTGAACATCACTCAATCAGGGGTGTGAAGACACGCACCACACGTTAGCACAGTGCTCACCTGCTGAACAAGTGTGTCCAGGTCTCCCTGCACCCCACACCACGCGCCCTTCCTGGGAGCTCCTGGTGTCTGAGTGCTGCGGGCAGCTGTTGGGGGACCACCAGCCCAGATGCGGAGGCTTGTCCATGCATTTTTCAGAGCACGTGGCTGTCTGACATTATCCCATCTGTACAGCTCAGGAGTACAGCAAAAGGCCCTGCATCCTCAGTGATCAGGGGCTGCATCCTGGGGTTAACCACCTGGTCTGTCCTTAGTCACTTATCCGAGGGACCCGGCCAGCAGTGTGATGCTGCTGGCCTGCTGGATGGGGATGACCCACCTGACAAGGAGGCCACAAGGCTGGAGGTTTGGCAACAGGTTCCTCTAAACGTAGCTGTCACCTCGTACACATGCCGCTCACACTGGCTGGCAGGATAGCAGGCCTGCCATCTCTCCACAGTGCCTACCTCCCAGAGGAGGCATCTGGATGTGGGCCCCACTGCCATCAGGGCATCCTGTGGCGTAGAGTGGCCCTCGCCCTATATTTGGACGTGGCAGTGAGTAGCGCTTACTTCATTGCTAGAACAGGCAGACCTCACACAGCATGAAAGTCACCGTAAAGAACACCTGGTCCATCCTGCTGGCCAGGAGAGGCTGGGTGGTCTCCAGGAGTGCAAGGTTCTAGATTCTGCCAACCACCAGGTTTGGAAGAAGCACCCAAAGATCCCTGACTGCAGCCCACGGGAACCCAAACAGAAAATCCAGGCATGTCATGCTCGCATTCCTGATCCACCAAAGTTCTTCTGATAAGGACAGGACAGCAGAACACACCGCCCAGAATTGGGACTTAAAACAGGAACTGTCTACTGCTATTCTCAAATACAAGTTTCCTTGGATGCGAGAGGCCTCTCCACGATCTAAAAGAATGCTGAAGAGAGCATACTTTGGAGAGGCTGCAACAAGCCCCATCTCTCAGTCGATATGTTGGAAGGGCTGGAAACGTCTGGTGGAGGGCACACGTGACCAGTGATGCTTTCCTAGTTTGCCCCCTCATGCTTGCTCACTCTTCCTGAAGGACCTCTGGGCTCTGCCAGATGCGCTTGCTCTCCCCCTGGACCTTTGGCCTGGGTCAAGCTCCTGATAGCTTGTGGGCTGCTGGAAGGTGGTATCAATGTCCTGGGCTCAGGCAGCTTAGCGATTGTGATTAAAATGACCCCTGAATGGAACAGCATTTAAGTGAGTCCTAAAGAAGGTTGTGTAGTTAAAAAGTAATGTAGCCAGAAAAGACATTTTGGGACTGGGAAAAGTGTGGGGCTGATTTCACAACACACAGATACCACGGAGAGATGTGGCTGGGTGTGTGAGGAGCTGCTGGGCTGGGGGGAGTGCCCAAAATGCTTCTCAAGTAGGCACATGGGGGTAGTGCCATCACGGTGCCCTCCATGTATGTGCCCGAGAATGGGGCTTCCTACAGACCTGAAGTGAAGGCTGGAGTGCTGGTGGAGCCCCACTTTCACTCTTGTCTCTTTACAGACTTAGGGAGACAACTTGCCTTCCGAGGGCAGGTTCTATCAATGGTATGGGATGCTTCCTGCTGTCCTCTGCCTGAGCTGCTGGGGGTTGCTCAGAGCACTGAGGGCACTGCCACAGAAGTGCTTCGTGTAGACCCATCCCCAGTGGACACCCTGCACAGCCTCAGCTGAGTTTTGTTTTTTTTTTAAAAGAAGATTTATTTATTTTTGCATATAAGCTGGGGTGCAGGCCAGAGGTGTGGGGCGGTGAGAGGGTCCACCAGAGACAGAGTGGTGAGTGGAACAGGCAGATCGACGGAAATACACTGCTAAGGGGAGCAGTGGGCAAGTCTGGAGAGGTCTTCAGCGCCATGTGGGAATCTCCCCAGCCAGGCATTCAATTCATGCTGCAGCTGCCGACAGCTGAGCTGAGCTTTTAAGTCTGCAAGGGCCTTGATTGAATGTCCATGGCTGTGCCTTCCACCCTGTGTTCTGAAGGGTTCATCCAGGTCCTTTTTGATCACTGGCAGAACTCCATCATATGGGACATACCAGTTTGCTTGTGAAGGTGAAGATGAAGACCTGAGAAGAGACTTTTGGGTTGTTTCTAGTTTGAGGCTATTATGAATAAAGTTGCTGTGAGCATCCATGTGAAGGGAAAAAAGCCACCCTCAGAATGGAAAGGGCCATAAGAAATGTCAAAGGACCTGACCATAAGGATACATGTGGCTTTCTGGTGAACAAGAATGTGGAGTGGCAGGGATGGCACTGTGCCTGCACTGCCGTCTACCCAAAGAGCCTGGCATATGCTCTCACAGGTAGGGCCTTGCACAGCTATGGGAAGATGGCAGTGTCCTGCACAGCTGGGTCCCAGGCAGCTGCCTGCCCCCTGTACCAGGTCAGGCTCAGGAAGGACTCAGCTCCAAGTACGTGACATTGACATTAGCAGGCTGCCCATCAGCTCTACTTCTAGGGCCCGCATTACCAGCCCTCATCTCTGTGACTCAGACAGTGGCCATTCCATGCCTACCTTGTGCACACCCACCCTGTCTGTGGCAGTTAAGTGTCACTAGGCCCTGCCACCGGGGACCCAATGATCCCATGACATTTAGAGACCCCAGCTCTGTGGCTGTGGTTTCCCACTTCTTGAAGAAGAGCTCTTCAAGGACTCAGGGCTCCCTCACAATCTATTCCTCAGTTAGTTGTAGGGAATGGCGTGTCCTCAGACCCATCTTTCCTAAGGTGGTTCTGGCATTTCAGCCTCTCTTGACTACCCACCTTTTCGTCCATGTTTCAATCCAACCAACAAAACCCTGGAGCCTATTCTAACCCTTCAAACTGCAAAATTGAGTCCAGACCCTCTGCTTAGAAGCCTGTTTCAGTGATTCGGCCTGCTCCATCTCATTCCCGCCACCTGGCTCCTACACATGTTCTCCAGATTGCTGTCTGCACGAGCTGGGAAACCATGAACTCTTTTGGAGCGGAGCCACCTCCTCCTCAGAGGTCACACTCTGTACCTCACCCACTGGGGGCTTGTTGGGACCTGAGTCAAGTTATAAGCAAAGTAAAGTGGGAGCAGTTTCTGAGTGTGCTGCAAGGCTACTGCCAAGTGGAGGTCATGCCAGGCTCTTTGGATAAAGGACAGCTGACCTCCTCATGCTGGGTGACGATGCTCTTCTGTCAAAGAAGCCAGTGAAATGGAGGGGTTTGAAGCCCCAGCTTCCTTGGGGTCTACCCACAGCCAATTTTCAGCTCTAGGAGAAGGTGCCCTGCCAGCTGGGTTTGGCCGCACACAAAGACTGGGTGCTGTGGCGGTTGCAGCTGCCCATTTCCAGGTGTCCTATGTGAGGTGAGGGCTTAGCTGTGCCCCTGGAGTCCATGAAGACCATGCCTAACTCACTTCATACTTACTGTTCTGCTTCTGCCCAGAAGCTGCCCTGGACATGGCTCCTTGTCAACTTCGGTCTCTGGGCACTGCCTGCTTCTCCTGATTCTGCATTTGACCTAGCTGAGCTCCCAGGTTCTCCTACCCAGAGCTAACTCTGCTGCCCTGCACTGGAACACTCTTCCTGCTCCCTTCCCTAAGGAGTTTGCTCACCTCCTAGTCCTGGTCCTGGTCTCAGCCCTGTGTATCAAGAGCTCTTCACTGGCTTTGATGTGAGGAGCATGTGGTACCTGCAGGACCTGGGGAGGATGTGAGAATGGATCTTGGCTCAGCCCCTAGGGAGGAGGAGAACCAAGGGAGTTTCAGAGAATTCCTGCCTTGAGCCATGGGTTTGCAACTGAAAATTTATTGTAAAGCATCTCCAGGTGGGCATCTTACCTCGGCCACAGACACCCAAGTGTCTGGCCCAGTTACTCTTTGAAAACCACAGTTCATGTCTTATAAATGCAGTATTTCACATAAGGACACACAGCCTCAGAAGAAATCAAAGACTCCACAGAGCAGGCTCTTCACATAACTGAAAGAGGAGACCCTGTAGTGTGCTGTCCACAGGGTCAGTAGGCAGGGTTTCCACACCCAGGTCAGACAGAGGGGCAGGTGCTTGCTCCCTGTCCCGGAGCGCCCCAAGTCACGCACTGGAATAGAGTGACCAGACACTGATGCGCTGATCCCCAGACCCTGCAGCCAACAAGCCATTGGCAGCAAAGGCCACACAATGGACGGTAGCGCTGTGGAGGGCCAGCACAGCCAGCGGCTTCATCGTCTTCCAGTGAAACACGCGGACACGGTGGTCCCAGCCTGCCGTGGCCAGGATTTTGTGGTCTGGCCGGATCTTGATGTCAGCGATCCCAGGATTGGTAATGTCATGGGTTCTGCACACCTATGAGACCAAGAACAGCAGAGAGAATGGTTAGGTGGCTCTTAGACATGTGACAGAGGCTCCCACCCATGGGCGGTCCTAGCTGAGCAACCAGAAGAAGGAAGGAAACACAGGTTGCCATGAGGGCTGGATACTCCTGTGCACCTCATCCCCTCCTCCCAGAAGTCAGGTACAGACCTTCAAAAAGATAGTTTTATCTCTTCCCTTGGCTGAACTCATGGGTTGAGGACTCAGGCCTAGCCCTCAGAGAGCCTCTAAAACCCCCCACACCCTCGTTCCCATGACAGGTCTACAGGGAGCCTGGGGCCTGCTTTGATTCTCTCCATCAGATGGTGAGGAAAGAGCTCAGTCGGTTGGGGAATGGGGCTTCTCACCACAGAACTACACACCACTCAGCACACAGGAGAAAGGCGACATTTCCACCTTGAAACATGAAGTCAGCACTTCTCCCTTCTAACAAAACCTCACATCCATGCCAAAGTGCAAGGAGTATGAGAAACGCAAACCCTATCTCCAGCAAAACTAAGAGATAAGTGAAACTTCAAAATGTGAGCGAAGTTAAAGTGTGGCTGACAGCAGGGTGTGAGTGGGAGGCATGGAGGACTGTGTCGAAGACACAGGAGTAGCCGAGGGTGTGCCACACGGGCTGTGGGCAAAACCTTCATCTCTGGACTGGCTCTGAGATGGGGAAGGGAGCTGGTACTTAACAAGGTATGCATCGGTGTGGTCTGTCTATTGGGAATTGGCAGGTCTCTGGGGATGAGCCCCTAAACTCAGTGCTGGGTGATGACCCCCTTCTGGCTCATGCCTTCAGCAGCATGTAGAGGATGAGAGGGCCTTTGTGGCTGAGGCCCTTCTGGGCTACACAGGATTGTCTCATGCATTGCAGGGCATCTAGCATCTCTGTCCCCACACATTAGATGGCAGAGACATTTTACATTATTGTGACAAGCACAAACAGTCACTTCTTCCCATTGATCTCAAGGTTTGGCCTAGTCAAGTTTGGCCTCTGTATCACTGGACCGCTCTGTCCTTAAGTCACCCCTGTCATCCACACTGTCACCACTGTTTCTCTTAAGAAACCTCCTGGGGGGAACATCAGAGCCTCAGTTGGAAATCACTCATTTCTACAAAGATAATACAAGGAAAAAGGAGTAACGAGGCAGAAAAAACAAATGAGAACATTTATCAGAAGCAAATGGAAATCATTACCAAGCATTTTTGCCATAAATTAACAAACCTTCACAAAACAATTACTTTTATAAAACAGGCAGTAAAATATAGGAAGAGAATGAAGTGGCAGAGCACAGGAAAGAAGTAGAAGAAAAAACTCAAGGAAATAAAGGTAATTGGAGATAGCATAAGATTTGTGACAGGGACAGAGAGGGCAGAGATTGTACATGGTGAGCAAAATTAAAGGAAAACAGGGCTGTAGTGGCCTGAAAAGGAAATAGCAAAGATGGGAGACAGGCAGGGGTACACCAGTGGTCACTGACTTAGAAAATTAATTTTAATTTCTAGCAACTGAAGTCTTATAATCCGAGTCCAAAGCAAGGCTACAGAATGGGCAACATTAAGATGTGCCTTAGTAAAGTTATTGGACTTGATAACTGAAAGTCATTTTAGTCCTCGGGTAAAAAGATCAGGTCCATTTTGAGGAAAGAGATAGGACATCCTCAGAATGTCCTATGGCCACGTTCAGTGGCCTCATCGTGACAGTAGACAGCAGAGTAATGTCTCTAGAGAAAGGAAGGGAAGCAAGGTTCAGGAATGTTATATCCAAACTGTCGCTCAAGTATAAAAACAATAGGCAAGCATTTTTGAACATGTAAGAACTCAAAGAGTATGTTCCCATAAGCTCTTCTTGAAGGACTAGAAGATTAACTCTAGTCTTGTAGAAGATAACTGGAGAACTCCAGTAAATGGTCTGGCAAAGAGGATGGCATTACTTACCTGTGGGATTATATCAAAAACAATATGGGGATTATGGCTATAAAACCGGTTATGTAACTAACAGAAATATGGGAGGATCGCAAGAGAGATGAGATGTTTGCTAAATTCACTGATTCGCTCATCTTTTGTTTTGGGGCCAAAGATACAATAGTCAACCTCATATTTGAGAGATCTGACACCCCACCAGAAGAAATGACAAAAACACTTCCTGCACCTCCCCCTTGACCTTAGGTGCCTTTGTTTCCTAGTATTTGCTCTCGTATTTCTCCATAAAGGAATACATATATACTCAGTGGATTTATGACGATTGGATTCCCAAGAAATCCAAATCTGTGCAATGTAGAAGAGAGACTCCAAAAGAATGATGGGGAAAGACATAGTGTAAGAGACTGCAAACAAGAGAAACAGAGGTCCAATCTCAGGAAAGATTAAATCCAGAGCCAAAAGCTTTAAGATAGACAGTATATGATACTTAACAATGATAAAGAGTACAAACACAATGAAGAGCCACATATATCTGCTCAATATAGCAACAGACTTCTTCATAAAGCAAGTACAACAGGAAAGTTATGATGGAATAACTGCTGCTAGACTGATCCTCTTGCTGTAAATGACCATCAAACTGAACAATATGTACTAGGCAACTGTATCCAGGCTCTGAACAATAGGTAGAGGAGGATGACTGACCAGGCGAGCCTCTCAAATGTCCCAGCATTTCTCTGCTCTGGGAAATGTCTCAGCCATGAAGTCCAGACAGAGCACAGTGGCCATGAGCGGCTGAGGAGGTGGAGCTCAGAGTGGAGTTAGAACATCTGAAATCTGTGAGGTAAGTCAATGAAATCCATGAGGAGGGGGCTAGGAGAGGGGCTGAAGTCCAAGTGGGGTTCCCCTAGGTCCCTGGGTTAGGGCTGGGCTATGTACACTCAGGGCACCATTCAAGGCTTACCTGAAAGTGGCTACGATAGGGCTAAATGGAGCAAATGTGAGAAGGACAGTGACAGATGTCACTTGGTGCAAAGACTGCAAAAACAGATGTCAGATGGCCTGGTTTCATGAATAAGGATTATACCTGAGTATAGGGCCTCCTCCAGACCCACACTAACAAAGTTAGAGACTAAGCCCTAGGAAATCTGAAGGGGAGGCAATGTTTAGAACTTGAGTCTACCACACTAGGGGGGCCTGGAATGACCTTGGCTTTTCCACAAACCTGCCCATGACAAAGCAGACTGCCAACCCTACACACATGTTTAAGGTGACTAGCCAGTAAATGCACTACCTGCAAGAATGAAATTAAACACTCTTCAGAGCAAAACAACAAAATCCAGATTCCCCATCATGTATCATTTACAATGTCCAGAGCACAAAGGAGAAATTATTAGCTATGTAAAGAAGTAGGACTATGTGACCCATAATCAAGGGGGGAAAAGCAGTTAACAGAAACTGACCCAGGATGGCACAGATGTTGAAAATATCAGACAATGGCTTGAAGGCAGCTTTTAAAATATGCTCAAAAATGAAATGAAATGCAAATAATTACAAAAAAAATACCTTGATGAGTGAATAGTAATGAGTTATTGGCAGAGACAAGGGAATTATAAAAAAGAACCAACCCAGATAGCAAACACAATGTTAAAAGATAAGAACAAAGTCAGAGGAGTGATAAAACTCAACTCCAAGACTTACTTTAAAGGTACAGTAATTGAAATAATGTGGTATTGGTGAAAGAACAGACCACAAAGACGGAATAGAATACAAAACTCAGAAATAGACTCACATAAATATAGTCAAATGTTGTTTGATGAAGGAGTAAAGGCAACACAATGAGGCAAGCATAATTTTTTCAAGAAATGGTGCTGAACAAATGGATATTTACACCTAAAAGTGTGAATCTAGACACTTCCCAAAAATTAACTCAAAATGTATTATAGTTCTAAGTGGAAAGCACAAATCTATAAAACTCATGTCATTTCAGTAACATGAATAGAGCTGGAAGGGATTATGCTCAGTGAAATAAGCAAGAAGGAAAAAGAAAAATATCAGATGGTTTCACTTAAAGGAGGAATATAGGGGAACCAAATAAGGGATCAGGGAAAAATAATTAAAATAAATAAAAATACAAAATTAATAGGCAACTATAAATCAGAGACATTCTGCAGGGGAGAGGGAGGGACAGGGATCAAAATAGGGAAGGAAAGACCACAAGCATTATGGTGATAGCGCATGGGTAAATTGGTGGAAATTTTATGGGGACTACATCTGAGAAGAGAAAGCATACACTGTACAAAAATGAATAAAGATGTAAAATATATATAAATACAAAATTAATTAAAATAAAATAAAAAATAAAGACCAAATCTAGAAAATTCTAGAAGATAACATAGGAGAAAATCTAGATGATCTTAGGTTTGGTGATAACTTTTTAGATACAATGACAAAGACATGATCCATGAAAGAGAACTGATAAGCCGGAATTCATTAAAATTAAAAATTTCTGCTCTGTAAAAGACACTGTCAAAAGAATGAAAAAAAATCAAAGAATGTGATAAAATATTTGCAAAAGCCTATTTGATAAAGGACTATCATTTAAAATGTAAGAACTCTTAAAACTTAACAATAAGAAAAAAAATTAAGAGATGGGTAAAAGACCTTCATAGACACCTCAACAATGAAGATACAATGAAGTGGAAAATAATCATTGAAAAGATGCTCCTTATCATCATGGAAATGCAAATTAAAACAACGATGAGATACCATTATTCATCTATTGGAATGGCTAAAATCCAGAACTCTGACAACAGAATAATGAATATGGTTAGAACTTTTGTTCATTGCTGGGGGGATACAAAATAGTACAGCCACTCCAGAAGATAATTTAGCAGTTTCTCATAAAACTAAACATACTCTTACCACAGGATCTAGCAATTGCACTCCTTGGTATTTTACCCATAGGAGCTGAAATATTATATCGACACAAAGAAACTGCACATGAATATTCATAGCGACTTTCTTCATAATTTCTAAAACTTTGATGATACTCTTTAGGAGGTAAATGGATAAACTGTGGTACACCCAGACAAGAGAATGTTATTCAGCACTAAAATGAAATCAGCTATCAAGGCATGAAAAGACAGGGCAGAAACTTAGATGCACAATCCTAAGTGAAAAATGTCAGTCTGAAAAGGCTATCTACTGTATTTCTCTAAGTATAGGTGGCTCCCGACTTACAATGGTTTGACCTATGATTTTTCAAATTTATGATGGTCTGAAAGTGATACGCATTCTGTAGAAGGCTAAGCTTTTGTTGGTAGGTTAGGTGTATCAAATGCACCTAACAGGAACTTTTGTTCATTGCTGAGGGGATATAAAATGGTACAGCCAGTATTGGTTGACACTACTGATGACTGACACTATTATGTTAATCATAGTTTCCACCTGCTTTTGCTTCCTTTTATATCAGGATGTTACGTCATTGTAAGTCAAGGAAGATCTGTATATGACATTCTGGAAACAGCAAAGCTATGGGGACAGAAAAAGTTAAGTGGTTGCTGGGGGTTAGTGAGGAGGGAGAGTGATTTTGCAGAGTACAGGATTTTTAGGGCAGTGAAAATACACTATATGACACTATAATGGACACTTTTTTTTTAAAAGATTTATTTATTTATGCATACAAGCTGGGGTATAGGCCAGAGGCGTGGGGAGAAGAGAGGGCTCACCAGAGACAGAATGGGGAGCAGAACAGGCAGATGACCGAAATACACTGCTGAGGGGAGCAGTGGGCGAGGCAGGAGAGGTCCTCCACTTTATGTGTAGATCTTCCCAGCCGGGCAGCTAACTCGCCCCGCCCAGCCTCCAACAGTTTCACAGCGCTGCGCTTAACCCTTTGCGCCACTAGGGAGGCCCCCCAAAATTAGGTCTCTTGTTCAAAGGAGAAAGAGGAGAGAGGGAGAGAGGGAAGAAGGGGGGGGGAGAGAGAGAGAGAGAGAGAGAGAGAGAGAGAGAGAGAGAGAACCATAATAGAAAATGTAGAACTGCAAAGCTCAATAATTAAAATGAAAAACGTATAGGATAGGCTTGACAGCAGACTGGAAATTAATTTTTTAAAAAGTCATACTGGAAATTTTAGTTTTTTGAAACTGTAAACTAGAGACAAATCTATAGATACTACCCAAACTGAAGAAGAGAGAGGAAAAAAAAGAAATTGAAAAAACCTCAGGGTACCCTGGGATGTTGTTCTGCAACCATCCCAGTCCGGGTATGTTTATCATCGGTTCAGGCAGCTTGAAAGAGAATCTTGGAGCCCTTGGCATCATCCCCAGAGGTTAGGGGAACAAGCCAGCTGGGAGACAGCAACCTGGGCGCCCTGTGAATCCCTATATGTCTTTGCTCTCTTAGCCATTCTTTGACGCTCTCCACTGCACTCCACCGCAAAGTCCTCCGCCTCCCTTATATGCTCCATCTCCCGGCTGAGGCGCACCCACTCACACACGCCCACACCACACACTCCGGGTGCCACCATCAGGCACACACGTAAGACCACACGTGTCTTTGATGCTAGTGGTGGGAAGGTGGAAAAAACCTGATCACTTCCATTTACCCTACAGATGTCAAACTATCTAATTATAAGACGCCCCTGGGTAATCAAACTGCTGACAACCACACATGAAAAGACAATGCTAAAAGCCGCCATGGAGTGAGATGTGTGCCATGTTTGGGAATCATGGTAAGATACAAGGAGGTTTCACCTTCTTTTAGGTGATGAAGAAAAACAGTACAAAACTATCATCCCTAAATTCTATAGGCAGATTCTTCTTAAAGGAGGGTGAGATAGATTTTTCAGATAAACAAAAGTCAGAGAAGTTCTTGTCGAAATGAACTGCCAGAAATGCTGAAGAAATTCTTCCAGCTATAGGGAAGTAAAAGCAGGTGGAAGCGACGATTGACAGGAAGAGCACCAGAAACGGAAATAGACAGGTTAAGTACAAAATACTATGCTTTTTTTCTGTGGGTTTTAAGAAATAATAGCTGATGACTTAAAGCAAAACCATTATTGTAAGGTGGAGTTTATAAGTAAAGTATATAAAACTGGTAGCAGAAAGGATGGGAGGACGGAAAGATGGATCGCAACACATGAGGGGGCAGCACGAGGTGGAGAGTGTGAGAACATCCACTGACTAACTGGAGTAAGTTAAGGATGTGGATTGTTAGCCTGTGTGTACCACTCCAAGAAAATGACAAGAGCTATAAGTAAAGATGCCAAAGAGGAAATGAAATACAATACTAAGAAAAAACACAGCTGATTAAAACACGAGACGGCAGGACAGAGATTCTACAAATGGGTCAAAAACAGAAATGACAAGTGGAAAAAAAATCAAGATGGTAGACTTAATGCCAGACATATTAATAATTACATTAAGGGCAAACACACTAAATGCTCCAATTAATAGAAAGGTTGTCAGAAAGGATCAGAAAGCATGACTACAAAAGATGCTTTTAAATATAAAGAGACTGAGATCAGTGGAAAGGGAGAAAGCTGTGCCACAAGGCAACACAAGAAGCCGATGCCACTGTGCTATACGTTGTAACAAGTGGACGTTCAGGGAGATGCAGTGACCTTCAATACTTACATACCCAAATGACAGAGCTTGAAAATCATGAAGTAAACATGACAGAGGAAAAGGGAGAAACAGGCACATTCACTATCATACTTAGGAAGAAATAACAGCTCTCTCATAACAGGTAGAAAACTGGACAGAGAACCTGAAAGCCAGTGAGGACTGAGCACCACTGACCAAGTGAATTAGATCTCACAGGCATTCACCAGGACACACAGGGGCTCGGCCACAAGCCACACCTCAAAAAATATCTGAATGTTAATACGGTACAGGCTACCTTCACCTGCAACAGAATTAAACTAGACTAAAAGTATCTATAAAATCAACAAATAGATGGAAATGAAGAAACCACCAGCTTAAGGAAATCTCAAGGGAAAATAGGAAGTATTTTGACATGAATAAAAATGAAGAGACAATAAAGCAAGATTTATGGGACTGACCCACAAGGCTATGGATTAGATTCTGAGCTGACTTCTCTGGAGCCCAGGAGAGAGCCAGAGAAGCATCTAACTGTAGCACCATCACCAAGATGCCTCACACACAGAGGTTCCCATGAAAGGAGCCCTAAAGGATGGCCTGCTCTCTCCAGGAAGGAGGGCTGAAGGCAGCAGGGTGCCCACTTCATTCACAGTATGAGATACTGACAATGAGGTACTGCCCTGTAATGGGGAGATGCCTGGCTCTGTGAGAGCAGCAGCCCATCTGAAGACCACCGGAAGGTTAAAGACAAAATGATTCAAAAGCTAAAATCCATAAAAGGAAGTAGTGACCGGAAGAAACCTGGCCTGATGTTGGCAAAGAGGCTTATAGGCAGAAGTCCTTTCCAGAGATAACAAGAGCGATAAAAGAAAAGGTTTAATTTCCCAGGAAGGGGACTATTCTAAATGCGTGTGCCCCCCAAGCCAAGCTTCAACACGCAGAAAGCAGAAATGCACGTGAAACTGGAGGAGTTGACAAGATGAGCCGAAGCAAGAGGTCCACATGCACCTTCCCAGGCCACTAGTCCCATACACACTAGTGGGATGACACAGCTGACTGCCTGACCCCCGATCACACGCACAGTGCCAGACGACACGACCGACATGCTTGGCCACTGACAGGTACAGCTGTGCATGCAGCAATGGGGAACACTTCCTCTGCAAGCACATGTGGAATACTTATGAAAACTGGGCTGGTCTCCACATTTCAAAGAGCTGATATCATTCAGACCTTATTCTCTGACCACAATGGAATTAAGTTAGAAATTGAAAAATAAAAAATAACTGGAAGAAAAAAATCAGACATTTGGAAACATAAAAACCCTCTAATCAGCCCAGCAGCCAGAGAACAAATAAAAATGAGGTCTGCCTAGAAGTGAGTGATGATGACAGCACTGCCCTCTCTCCCCGTGGGGTGCAGACTTCCAGTGCTGTGGGTGCTGTGGGTTCGGAACCCAAGGCCCAGAACAAGTGGGTCACACATGCAGCTCAAGTCCATAACAGCCCAGATGCTACAGAAGGAAGGGAGAGAGAGGTAATGGGAAATGGTGAAACAGATCAAAGATTAAAGATCTGACTGATAAGACTGATATGAATAAAAGGCAGAAATTTTAACAATCATTACAAACAACTGAAAACAGGTTAGCATGGAAATATTTTGAAGATTTTTATGCCTATAGACAAATACCTAGAAAAATGCAACTTATCAAAAAAAAAAAAAAAAAAGGCCAGGAAACTTATACAAGTTCAAGAAGAAAAACTTACCTTCCCTATAGAGCAAATGCTTATGCCAGTGGTGACTGCAAAGAACTCAAGAAATAGGTGCACACTGACATATCCAGAAATCAGAAGAGGAGGGGACACTTGACTCCTGATACTGGGGTTCCTAGCACTCTGATGCTATAAGCAGAGGAAGGTAACAGGAGCGGGTACAGCTCACTCTACTGGCAGAGAAGATGGCCCTGGACAACTCCGCTGAGTCCTACGGAGTGAGGAAGAGGACATGCTAGGTAGTAAGTTATTCTAGGACCACATGGTTGTGTAATGTCACAGAAATCAAATGGTACAGCTCCCACTCAGGACCCAAACTCTTTATCCACTAGGGGAAGAGAGACCTGTATCTGACAGTGAGAATCTGCCAGAACCTGCAGCAGTGCAACTACCTGTCCAACCTGTGGCATGTTGAGGCCAAGCTTCAGCCCTTTCTTGCACCTGGCCTGCTCTAGATAGTGCAATCACCACTTGGGCTATGCAGTGACCTTGTCCAGCCACCTCATTACCTGCCCTGTATCTCATAGCTAAAACCCCCCTCCTTACCTGGTTAACCTATTGTCCTTTTAGCAGTTTCTCTCCAGTGCCCTGGCTCCACCAATTCAGACCTGTGATGCCCGAGGCACTGGTATCCCCTTCTCCACAACCCACGGGATAGGGATGACCACATCATCTTTGCATGTCCTGTACTCTTTGCCCTGCCTTCAACTGCATTCTGTAGAACCCTGGCTTTCACTGACTCCCCACTTGGTTTTGAATTCCTGGCCTCCACACATGGGCCACCAAGCCAGGCACTTACTGGAGTAGGGCTGTGAGAGAAGACATGCCACGATTCATGGGAGGGCAAAACCCACACGTGTGCCTGTGTGGGGGACTTGAATCTGCCGTGTCCTCAGAGTTCCAGACTCTCCAGGACAGGATATGGGAACAGAATGAGCAGCTGACTTGTCACCATCCCTCATCCTTTTCTCTCCTGTGTCTAGAACTTTGTCTAGAAGCCATGGGCAAGAGGAAGTGGACTTGCTGGAGTCCACTTGGGCCCTGCTTCAGGGTCACTGCCTTGGTAGTCTGCCTTTACGTGTATCTGCTAAGAGTTTCCCAGGAAGAAAGTGCTTTCAGCTCTCTCTGCTAGTGAATGCCAAGACCCCAAGGAGCGTGGAAAAGGACCTTCAGTGGAAGGCTCTGAACTATGGCCCTCACAGAGCTGAAGTTGGGTGCAGGGCAAAGAGCACCCCCATGCTGACATCTCCACTTGGGAGGGCTGAAATGCCCAGTATTACCAGGGTCAGCTGTGCTGACCAACTAGTCACGGCAACTGCCCAAGGGCGACAGGAGTGATTTACACCCTGGGCAGCAAAACACGCAGCATGTAGCCCCTCTGGGCACATGGCTGGCATCCAGAAAGAAGAAAGAGGCCCAAGGCCCATCTCCCCCTACAAGAAGTGAGAAGTGGGAAAGAAAGGTTTGGTAGGGACTTAAATTGGAGAAACCAGTCCCTGTCTGGGGCCTCACACTGCCAAAGAGGAAGCCTGTTATGGTCTGTTCACGGTGACATGGTCCAAGTGCAATTCTACTGCGTTCCTGGGATAGACTGGGTTTTGCCCATAGTTCACTTGGCTTCAGGACCCTGTGATCTCCCTCCTACCTACCCCATGTGTCCTGCTGCTGTTGCTTGAGAGGGAAGCCCCTGGCAAAGCTGGGGAAAAGGAGGGCAGTGACCACATAGCGGGGATGCCTGGTTGGCCAGCCACCCTCAGATGCAGTGTGGGGAGAGCGCAGTTGGTCCACTTCCTGGCCCAGACCGCCTGGGATGGGGGAGTCTCATTACTAAAAGGCCTAAAAATACAGCTGGCTGTAAATCAGTCCCTGCTTCAAGGCCGTGGGCCCTGCTCCTAGTGTGGGAGGAAGGAGCAGGTCTGCACACCACCTGTGTCTGACGACAGCAGAGGCCCAAGCCCCTCGTGACTCCAGGGAAAGTCACCTTGGGAAGGCAGGCAAGTGGCCTAGCATTTCAATGGACCCCCGAGGCCTCAGCGTGCTGACAAGGGTGGCCAAGGGTTCCTGGTCACCACCAGGGGCCCTGGCTGAGCCCATCCTGAACCAGGACCCTCTGGGAAGGATCTCTGGCCACCAGTGGCTCTCACAGTCCATGACCTCAGATGCCAGGAATGTGTACATGGTGCAGCCGCCATCTGGTTCCCATTACATTCGCTCTGTTGCGGGAAACTTCATCTGTGTCTCCGCTCCCAGCACCCGCCTGGGAGAGATTGATTTGGGCTCATTAGAGACTTTAGCAGCAGGCTAGGAGGTGAGGCATGTCTGTGCCCACGTGTCCCGAAGGCCTGGGAGGGCACACTGAGGGTCTGTGATGAGGACGCCTGAGGAAACTAAGCCTCGAGGGTCCCAGTACCTCCTCTGAGGCCTATACTTCACAACCTGAAAGTCTCAAGGTCCCTGGCTGCCTCTGGACTTGCTGTCCAGGGGTCTTAGTATGCAGCAGGGGGAATGCTCTCCTGCTTTGATGTACACTGCTGAGCCAGGCCTGGCCCAGCACATCACCACCACACCAACCTCTTCCATTCCACAATTCCTGGTCCCCTTCTGCTTTAAGTTTCAATTCATTAATAATGCCCTCTGTTTTAACTTTTCAATTCGTCAGTACACTGTAAGTTCATCTCTAGACTGGAACAAGCTCCATAAATTTAAGTCTTAAGTTCCAGCAGCTGTTTCCCTGAACAAGCCAGGAGAGACCAGGCAGATCTGGGCCAGGACAGCAGGAGGGGCCCTTCTCTGGGGTCCTGGGTTCAGGGGGACCCAGGGGCTTGGGACTTCAACCCTTTGTAATGTAAGCTAATGAAGTTCCAGCCACAGTAGAATGGAGCACAGGACCCCACCAGGCTTGAGGTGCAGGAGAGAGGGGCGTGAGAGAAGCCCAATGGTGCATGGCCAGGCTTGCCACCAAAGAGGCAACATGAAAACCCAGCTCTGAAGTGCCCACCATTGTTAAAACTTTCATTCCCACCCCTATCCAGGTCCATGATGCCAAGGTTTTGGAGACTGTTCCCCCAGGCTGGAAGCACAAGAAGCCCCACCTCTGTCTACAAGAGCTAGTGCCATTGGGAAGGCCCGTCTGACTCCCCTGCCTCTGTGGCCTCATGGACTCCCTAGGATGACAGAAGGACAGACAGACCAACTGACAGGCAGCTATTACAAGTCAACTGTGTGCTGTCACAGGCTGTCTGCTGGGGTGGGACGATGCCAAGAGAGTGTATACAAGTACCCTATCCCCAAACATTACATGTGAGCCCCTCCTTTTCTGTCTCTCCAGGTTCTGCCTCTCCAGGACTCCACAGGGATTGCTCCCTGTCCCTCAGATCCCCATTCAGACACCACCCATGGTGACAACAGGCAGCCTCACACCAGGGCAGTGGGCATGGCCCCACCTCCACCACTGCCATTTTTGGTTCTCTGACAGAACTGTTCTTTTTAGGATGAAAGTGAACCGACCAGTTGGAACACAAAAGGAAACCTCCTAGGTCTCACTCCATCAGACCTCAGGGTCCATCCTTGGGCCTCCCTCCTGTTTCATCCTCTCAACCTCTCTCTGGCCCAGGACTGCTTGCCCACCCTGCAACATCCCTTGCCTTCCTCAGGCCCTCTTATAAGAGGACCTGGTGGTGAAGCCCCACCTCAGGTAGCACCAGAGTGTGGTGAGGCTTGCTGGGCCCTGAAGCAGTCCTGACCCAAGTCTACCTCTCCCTGTCTCCACCATGTGCCTCAAGGGCTCACATGGAGCCCCACCCAGGGCCTCTTTCCCTGGTTAGGAGTGCCTGGCTTCTCCATGTTGGGAGTGGCTGAGAGATGCACTCTTCCTCGGTCTCCCGTCTGTGGCAAGAAGGCTGAGCCAGCACAGCCGTCTTCCAGCACTCCAGCACTGAGAGCGCAATTGAGCCAGTATCTGGACTTGCTGTTGCTCCCAAGGAAAGCCACATCAGGTCACAGAGGATCCTAGCCCCACCTGACCTAGGTTTACAGAGTTGCCTTTCCAGGGAGCTTCCACTCACTGACTCTGGTCCAGTCCCAACCTTCTGAGGAGCCCTGGACTAAGGAGGGCATTTCACTCATCCTCAGAAGTCAACATACACCCAGGCTACTCCCTGGGAGTGAATAGGCACAGGACACATCTGGTGCCTCACCCACCATGGCCTGCAGCCCCTCCAGACCTGTACCAGAGTGAGGCTTTGATAGTAGGCTCCCTCATGTCCCAATTCCATCCCTCTTGTCTCAAATAGGGCCTCATAGGCAGGCTGGCTCACCCCCTGCTGAGCACCAGGCAGAAACCAAGATGTACTCATGTGCTGTTCCACAAACTACGAGGGGTGGAAACATCATGGAAAGGTTTTCAGCAACCCCACTGTACCCCTGGCCTCCATCCCTCCTGGTGGGCTTCTCTACTGCTTCCCTGGGGCTTACACACAGACTGCCACCTGGCCGTGACTGCGTAGAATTCTCTACATCGGTTCTTTCTTTTGATTAATCAGTTCCGTACTGACCACATTCCTCTGAGTTTTTGCAAATAGGCTTGTAAACTCCTATACTCTACATGTCTTTTCTTTAGATGGACAAGACGTGACTGTCGTTAACCTAAGGTCTGAGAGAAACCTAAACCATGTGAACAGTTCACAAACGCCCACGCCCCCTTCTTCCTGCACTGGCCCCATGGACAGGCCTGCCTGTACCCCGCATCAGAGTGATTAATTAGCCAGGGATCTGCAACAACTCCTCTTCATGCCTAAATATTGTTTCAGCCTATCAGACTGTTAGTGCAAAGCAGGATAAATGACACCTCGGGTCTGGCTCACTGACCTGCAGGGCCTGCTGCTCATCCAGGCTCCAGACAGCCAACGCCTTCTCGGCGGAGCCAGAGACGCCCCTGGCCTTCTGAGAATCAAAGTCAAGGCTCATGACGGGTTCTGTGTGGCAGGTGACACGGCTGCATATCTTCCGCTCGGAGATGTCCCACAGGGCCACCGATCCATCCTCATAGCCGACCAGGAGGAGGGGGCGTGGGCTGGAGTTGGCCTGCAGAGAATAGCACAGCATTTAGCTCCTGAAGGGGTCTGGCAAGATTCAGGGGAGAAGGGACTCAAGTAGCAGGCTAGTTGGGCAGCTATTTCCCATGTTCTCCAGAGACTGTGCACACCCCCTTAAAGGCTAACATCATCCATGGTGCCAGCTTGGGCTGGTGCTGGGGCACCGTGAGGATGGTGCTGTGGAGCAGTCTTGGAGTAGCTCAGTGTGGCCTCCTGCTCACACTGTTAAGCCACTTCTCGTCAGCCCAGATTCTGGTGGTTACCTCAGGGTACTGCCATCTCCTCCAGTTTCCTTTCCACAGGCCTAAGACCGAGGTAACCCTTGGTGGGGCTGGTCACCTGTCTAAAACCGCCAGCTGAGGAAAATCTCAAGCTCCATCTCAATGAAAAATGAACTTTCTGTGCTTTGTCAATGTTGCTGCGGAAGCCTTCCCCTCTCCCCCAGCCTGGTGAGCTGCAGTGGCGCTGACTGGTGTGTTCTGAGCTCTCAGCCTTGAGCTATGGTGATGAATGAGGGCACAGGTCAGAGGGCACAGCACCCTGGGCAGACACCTCGTTTATCTCGCCTCTGCAACAACCCCAGAGGAGCGCTGCAGGATCCCACATCATCCTGGCATTGGGAGCGTGGCCGCAGGCCCAATGCCCAATCACCAGGCACATCAACAGAGAGCAGTTCCCTACAGAACAAAGAGTGATGCCTTTAGCTCTTTACTTGTCTCTGCCTTCCCTGCTGAGCTGCCTGGGGTCAGCGTTACTTATGTGTCAGAAATAACAGAGCATATCCCCTTCTCCAGAGAATGTTTTAAGCCCGGAGTTCAACAGATCCTTGGTGAGCTGCAGCCAGTCCTCTGCCCTCCTTGGGACTGACCCTTTGACCCTGCATGGGCGATGGTGGGATTGGGGCCTCGAAGGCAAGTCAACAAGGCTGGCTGTCAGGTCACTATGAATCTGAGGATGTCGACTGATAATCTGGGTGAGGCTGGTTATGAGCAGAGAGCCTGGGCCTCACTGAACACGGGTTGACAGGACACAGGCCTGCCTGCTGGAGCTCACATTAGTGTGCTGTGTAGGTGCCTTTGCCTGCCCAGAGAGGCTCCAGGTCCAGGTGCTCACACACCCCAGGCAGCTCAGCAGGGAAGGCAGAGACTAGTAAAGAGTGAAAGGCATCTTTATCTCTCCGTGGTGTTCCCCAAGTGCCTAAAAGAAACCCTGTTCGGCTAAGAAAGTGACAAAAGGTAACAGGGCCAGTGTTCTAAGGCCAGTGGACACTGCACGTTCAAACAACACAAGGAAGCAGGGCTTTCTCTATGTGTTGGAGAGGGAAACTGAGGTGGTGGGTGTGGTGTCTGTCTGGGGCTTCAACTAGTGACAGGAGCTTTTTGATCAGGAGGGTATAGTTGGTTGTGCCGGGGACAGGCAGGACACAGCCACTGCGAGCTGCAGTCATAGCAGGTCCCCTGAGGCCAGGGCTGGTCCTGAGGATGCCTCCCACATAGCCCCAGAAATAGCTCCTACAATCATTTTTTTCTGATGATCATGTGTTCACACAAATGAAAACAGAAAGAAGTCTAAGGGAACACGTGCAGATACCAGAAGAGGTTGGGGCAGCCTGTGTGCCTCTCTATAGGCTGAATGCCCCACAGCCTGAGTGGGTGGGCAGTTAGGAGAGCGGCCTGTGAGTGACCACGAGGCTGGGAATGTCTGATTACTGCCTCCATTCGGCCTCCCTGCTTAGATAGCTTTCCCTGCTGTTTTATAACAGGGAAGAGCTTCATCTTGGCATCTTGCAGATCACCTGATTGGAAACTATTTGTATAGAGATTTCACCTTTCTCCAAAGTTACACAGAGTGTTTAAGAAATGATCAGGCCCTCAGCTTAGGTAGCTCCTTCCGGGCAGCCGCACTTCTTCACAAGGCTTCCCCTGAAACCATATCTGGACTCAAGGCAGAGTGAAGGCCAGGTAAGAACAGCCTGGAGAGCTCTGTCTGTGCTCTGACTAGGAATGCATTCCAGCCCCAGAGATGAGAATCCATCCCTGAGGCCAGCTGTGAGGACTTCATCTAGAACCCACTGGAGTTCATTCCCCTTGGAGCAGAGCTGTCAGGTTACCTGGATCTCACCCACTGGTCTTGGCAGAGCCTGACCTCTGGTCCCCTGGGGACCTTCCTGCCAGACGTGGGGTTCTTCCTAGTGCTAATGTGCTGCTTCTGGCCTGTCCCCATGGCCCAAGCCATTGTGATGCCTCTGATCTCTGGGTTCTGAGCATCTGAGCTTGTTCAGGGGCTAACACACTACTGGCTTACCTGGCCACATGCCATGAGGTGGCCAGAGCTGGAGCCTACAGGGGCTCACTCCTCAGGTACCAAGGGGGCCGGAATCCTAAAGGCCAGCCCTCATCAGCTGCTGCTCCTGGCTGTGCTGTGTCTCTCCAGCTTCTCTCCCACAGGAACACAGACTATCGGCAGGGCAACACTCCTGGGGCAGCCCAGGCCCTTAGTGGTCAAGCCCTTGGTGCCAGTTCAATCTCCATAGGGTGAGGACACTTCTGTGTTCCCTTCTATCTCTAGGCATGCCAGCCTGATGAGATTCCCAGTGGACAGCCCTCTCCAGTTCCTTAATGTACTGTGGGGCACCCCCAGATTGGATGGAGCCTACTGCAGGGGCCCTGAGGCCTAGAACTGTAGTTTGCTCTGAGGGTGGGTGGAATGACTGCATGAGGCTTGATTCTGACCCTCACTTGTTATGTGACAATATGGTAACAACACAGGTTGGCCACTTTGAGGAACAAAGCAAGAAAACATCTGAGTATTTCAGAAAAAATACCATGTCAGGTCACTATGCCATACTCAGAATAATAAGTTATAACTAAGACTTGGAGAGAAAAAAAAGGGGTATTTCAAATTTATGCACCTTTTTTTTTAACAGAACATTTTGTGTTGGATCTGTATCAACTAACAAAAACGCGATTTGTCCTTCTGTCAACTATATTAATTACCTTAACAAGTTTGTACATCCCATTTCTACACATTTTTCTGCTGGAATTTTTACATGATTATGCAATGACAGTGTTTCCAGGGAGTGGAGTAAGAGCGGATACAGGCACCAACGTCCTGCCCCAGGACCTGTGAGCACCATGCCAGCCCCTGCAACCTCAAGGCCTCAGGGGGTGTTCCCTACCCAGTGCCCCGCCACAAATCTGCTGCTGTCAGGAGCTTTGTGAGAGACTCAGTGGAGTCTCTCAGCATCCCCACCTCCCTCACTCCTGTGGAATTCTCTCTGACAAGGCTGCAATAGCAGGACACTATGGCATCAGTTTATCAGAGCCCCCAAATCCAACTGGAATGTTTACAGGGGAATATCAGCTGCAAGAAAGGGCCGGGAATCTGGGATGTCTGCCCTTGTGATCCTGTTGGTCATGCAGACATCTCCAAATTTCTCAAGCCTGTCTGGTCTAACTTACAAAGATTTCAAAGAGGAGCAAGGCTGAACCTGCCTCTTCCTGGGCCACCAGGACAATCAGAAAGTACTGAGTTGAACAGCGTTCTGGAGGCAGATGCTGTCCAGTAACCTGCTCCTATAGTTTCTACAAGGCAAGACTCTTCCTGTGATTCCTTCCCTGTGAACACCATTTACTTTGCTACCTCAAATACACTCTTCGCCAGAGCTGACCTCACCAGGGAGAGGGGACCACAGCATCTGGTAGAGGCAGCAGGCCCAGGAGGATCCCTCCCTAGTCCTGAAGCTAAAACCTATTCTGCTGGGACTCAAACTCTGCATCTGATGCCAGCCCCAGAGATACCTCCTGACACTCTAATCAGAAAGAACAGTCAAAAAGAAGGCTGGCTGTGGGTCAGAAATTCCAAGTGTGGCTGTGAGGAAATTCAGAATGTTAAGCCCACTTTTGCCTCTGTGGGGCAAAGAAGTAACAAAAATTAATCCTAAGCAAAGCAGAGGCAGTACAGGCTTGCAGGGTTAGTCAGCAATCCCTCCCAGCCCAGTCTGGGGCCGTGGGTCTGTGCAGAGAGGAGAAGAGCACCAGCTCTCCTAGAGGGGGCCGGCTCAGCTGACTCAGCTGTCACTCCTCAACACCCTGGAGGGGAACACCTCTGAAGCCTTCAGGGGACAGCATGAGCCAGTCTGCCTGAGGATATCTTCAGGAGCTGCATGACAGCAGGGTGGCTGTGGCAGGCTGGGGACACCAAGGATGTGGAAGGCCACATGCAAAAGTTTTCCAAAGGGGCTAATTGCCCATTGGTTTCATGATAAACTGAATACTGAATGGGGCATGATTCACAACCCAATAGGCGTGGCTGGCAGGGCGTGGTTGGCGTGTGCTAGGCCTTACCTGCCACAGCTCCAGGCACATGGGCATGCCCGGCTTGGCATCTGCCTCCGGCTTCAGGGTGCACACTGACGTCTTGGATGGCATCTCCAGAATCTGAACCTGACAGTAAGAAAACAAGTTGATTTGGGCTGGCGCCAAGTTGAGTCTGTGCTATACAAACAAGAGACTTTTAAGGCGATTAACCAAGGCTGCTGCGAGTTTCTGTCTGCTCCCTGGAGGAACCTAGGAGCCGAGCCTCCTAATTAGGCCGCACAGCTCATGGGCTCAGGCACTGCTGAGTCCTTGTGAAATGCACCCGTACTCCTGAATGACCAACATGTCCCTCTGTTCATTCTTACTGACTGAAGGCTGACTCCAACCTCTTCCAATTTTACCTCTCCCTGGGTTAGAGGTCCAGCTTGCTGTGCACTGCCTCAGCTTGCCGTTCTCCCACCTTGGCTTCCTCTTTCCTGCGATGGCATTTGCACGTGAACAATTCTCAGCTATCTCAGGTGTATCAAATGGCACAAAGACTTGCATGAGGGACATCTGGGGACCCAGCACCAAGCCTAAGGAATGAGTATGACGTGTGCCACGGGAAGTTCTGGAGTCTGGTTATTCTCACACCCTTTACTGGGTGTCTTGGCTACATTTCATATCACCTGCAAGTGCAGGTCCTCCTGTGCCTGGCTGGGAGACGTGCCTGGCTGGCCTGCACAGCCTAGCTCACACTTGGCACTTAGCACTGTCTACAGAGGATGGCTAAGGCCTCAAGGAGCAGGACGGGTGTTACAGACCAGAATGTGGTCCCCAGTCATTCACATCCTTGAGCACCTCAGCTCTCATACACCAAGCAGAGAGAAGGGCGGCCCCTCCTAAAGGTCAGAAGAGTAAAAGGTTCTTGCCGGACATGCTGTGGCACAGGCCATGGCTTGGTGCTTCTGTTGGCAGTGGATCCACCACTTTGTGGTAGTGAGGTATGGCTGGTTCTATGCTCGCTGAGAGCAGTTCTACTAACATCACAACAATGATATGCAGCCACCATGGAGTCACATGTCACCCTCACCAACAGGGGAGCATCCTCTGGATTGCAGATGAGGAGTATGAGGTCCAGAGGGGTCGGGGCTTCAATGGGACAGAACACAAACCCACTCGTCTGCTGTCTGACAGCTGGAACACAGAACTCTCAGCAAGGAGAAGTCCGGATGAACTGAAGGCATATGGGTGAGGTGTGCAGCTCTCACTAACCCACATAGGAGCCCCGCCCAAGGCCTGGAGTTAAATTCTGGGTCTGAATTCTAGATGTGCCACACGAGCGCTGTGGCCATGTTCAAAGCAATGCAGGCAACACAGGAAGTCAGTAGCAGGGCTTGGTACAGGGTCCTGCAACACACCTGCTTGAGTCCACATGTATGCTGTGAGGAGAGAGTGTGAAAGGACAGAGGCCAGACTCCAGGAGTGGGACACTTTATCTCCTACTTTCTGTACCCCTCTATTGCCAGATTTCCTACAATGAGATTACTTTGCTAATGTCACCTGGTTTCAAAATGTTGATTGGTGGTGGTAGAAGTAAGGGGTGAGAGGTGGGGGTAGGGGACAGATGCCAGAAGAAGCAGAAGTCACTGGACAAGCAGTGTGCACTCTGGACAGCCAGACACATGGGCCCAAGTCAGTGAGGGCTGGCCACCCGAGTCTGTGAGTACCAGAAGACCCCCAAGATGACAGTGAGCAGGACTCCAGAGCAAGGGGTGAGTCTACTCTGGTGGGTGTTGAGGACGAAACCAGGGCAGTCCTGATGTCTGAGCGCACTGCTGTAGCACCCAGAGGCATGTCCGAGGTGCAGGAGAGAAGGTGCGGCAGTCCAGGATGCTCTGTGGGTCCCAGGAGGTGCTCTGTGCTCCAGTAGGCGCCTCGACGCCCAAATTCAGAGCCTCCTACAGATACTGCAGTACTTTCCATCTGGCACTCAACTGCAACTTTTGTTTCCAGGAGGAAAAATGTTTGGTTTGGGCAAGTGTGGCCACCCAGACGGCCGAGCAGGGTGGGGGCATGTCCTCCCCAGGAACTGTCTGGACACAGGCCAGCGAGGCTTTTCCAGGACCCAGTCCAGGCAGATTCCAGGTAGAAGCATAGGAAACAACCATTTTCCCCACACTGACTGCTCCTGAAAAACATAGACACTGCCTGCACTGGGAGAACTGGGAGCCAGAAGGTCGGTTAACTGCCTCAGGAAGAGGCTGAGTGGCCTCAGTCAGGCCCTGGGGCAGGGAGGCACATGGACCAGGAAGGATGGCACCCTCACCACAGCGGGCTAACCCACAGCGGTTTCCATGGTATGTAGCAGAAGGAAATGCCCAGCTCCTGCTGTCCAGGAGGAAGCACACCGCTCTTTCTTTTCACATTAATAAAACTTTTAACAGGTTTTTGGCAAATTGGCAAGAAAAGTGTATGTAGCTCCTAATTGGTGATTTAAACGCAATCATGAACAAATAAATGCCTGTTCCTATCTCATTATTTATGAACTGAATCTGCTTTAAGACAAATGACTCTTCTTGGGCAGGGGCCAAACCTCACTGTGTGCACAGGGCCTGCAGTCCCTGCCCAGAGCAGCCTGCTGCACAGGCTCTCGGGCCAACAGGGGACAGGGAACATGGGCCTGGGTGGCAGAGAGGAGGCTCCCTCTCTAGAACCCACACTCCTGCCTGGTTCTGGAGCAGCTGTACCCCCACACTGACAGACCCTTCAATAGACACTCACAGGTTCTTCTATTGCTCTTTGGCTCCTCCAAGAGCTGGCATCTCTAGCCACACCCTCCTCCTCTGCTATACCCAACCCCGTTTCCCACCCAGGTCTTCTGTGAATCCTGAGCACCGCTTCCCTTGGTGGACTCTGCCTCTTCTACTTATGTTTTTTTTTTTAAAAGATTTATCTATTTATGCATACAAAAGCTGGGGTGTAGGCCAGAGGTGCGGGGGGTGAGAGGATTCACCAGAGATAGAAGGGGGAGCAGAACCAGTGGATCTACTGAAATACACTGCTGAGGGGAGCAGTGGGTGAGGCAGGAGAGGTCTGCTGCACCATGTGGGTCAGCTCCCTGGCGGGGGATCAAACTCGTGCTGCAGTGGCTGCGGATAGCTCCATAGTAACCCCTTGCACCATGAGGGAGGCCCTGCCTCTTGTACTTTTATGGGGGTGCAGATGCCACTGTCCAGCCAACAACCATCCCTGGTAG
>PVIJ01013624.1:0-44339 GCA_004024925.1 Scalopus aquaticus | reverse complement strand
AAAAAAAAAAAAAAAAAAAAGAAAGAAAAAGAAAAGAAAAAAAAGTTATGATAAATCTTAAAAAAAAAAATCTTGGCTTGGACTATGGAAGAGAAAAGGACATTAGTAAAAAAAAATTATGAAATATGAATAGGACCTACACTCTATTTTTTAAAATTTATTTATGCATATAAGAACTGGGGTGAAGGCCAGAGGTGTAGGGTGGTGAGAGGATTCACCAGAGACAAAGTAGGTAGCAGAACAGGCAGATCTACTGAAGTACACTGCTGGGGGAGGCAGCAGGCAGACAGGAAAGGTCTGCTGCGCCATGTGGGAAGCTCCCTGGCCACTGAGGATTGAACTCATGCTGCAGTGGCTGCTAATAACTTCATAGTGCTGAGATCTATGCCACCCGTTGCCACCAGAGAGGCCCAAGGCCTACACTTTAGATCACAGGTTGACTAACTTTGTCCTACAAGTCAAACCTGGTTCACTGTTTAGATGAAGTTTTGCTCTGGTCATCATTTACATATTATCTATCTTTCTCAAAAAGGCAGAATTAAACAGTGGTGACAGAGACCATAAATCCTGCAAACTATAAGATATTTGTTATCTCAGGGCTAGCACCAGGGTCAGGGACACAGGGTACCTAGGTTTATGGATCCTTTCTCCTCCACCCCTAAGGATTCTGCACTTGAGCAATCTTAAGAGTTAGCATCTCCTTAAATTCTGAGTCCTAAGCAAACATTGCTTGCCTCACCCTTCCCTGATCTTGTCTATTTGGCCTGTTATCAAAAAAATGTTTGCTGGGCCCTGTTAAGTTAATATTATTGTACCATGTCAATTTTCTGGTTTTGATCATTGTACCATCATTACATATGATGTTAACATTAAAGGAAGCTGAGTGAAGTGCATACAGGAACTCTGTATTTTTTGTAACTTTTTTGTGAGTCAAAAGTTATTCCAATAAGTGAAACACAAAGATTCTTAGAACAATGAAACTATGCTGTATGATACTGTAATAGTGGGTACTTGACATTATGTATTTGTCCAAACCCGAAGAATGTATAAACCTAAGAATGAACCATAATGTAAACTATTGACTTTGGGTGATTATAATGGGTCAATGCAGGTTCATTAGTTGTAACAACTGTACCACTTTGGTAAGGATGTTGATAAGGGGGAAGACAATGCATGAGTGGGAGATGGGAGATATGTGGGAAATCTGTATCTTCTACTCAATTTTGCTGTAAACCTAAAACTGTTCTAAAAGAGTCTATTAAAAGTCATTTCAAAATAAAACATTCAAAAAATAATGTGAACAATAGGATAAGGTAAAATTATAAAGTTCCAAGTGCACAGTCTTACTAAAAGGCCACAACCCCTACTATGTATCATACACTGTTCTAGACTCTTTATATATCATAATCATGTCTCAACTATCCCCACAACAATTCTATGATGTGGGTACTATTATCACTCTCATTTGCAGCTAGGAAACGAAGGCACAGTAAAGTTAAATAATTTTCCAAAGGTAAAACACCTAGTAAATAGCAGAGTCAAGATTTAAAACCAAATGATCTGAAGTCATTAAGAAAGAGAAGCAGAGGCAGCTCCCTTGCCCACCTGTTACTATGCAGGTGCCACTCTTTGTCCTTCTCCTTTTCCTAATAAGCCTGTCCTTTTAAAATGTAAATAAATAAATAAACAATAAAACAGACTAGATTTTATTGTCTAAAAAACAAAGGAAGAGGAGGACAAGAGGGTGGAAGGAGGGAAAAAGCAGTTATTTCCATTTATCAAGTTTATGCTCAATTTTGGATGATATCATAAACTCAGGAAGTCTTATCATTACTACTGAAATCATAATCAAATATTAAAAAACCAAATAAAGACCCACACCAGAGATGATGTTTTTACATGCTAATAAGTGGTATCCATCAATAAAGACTTCAGAGGATCTTATAGTATCTGTCTTTTGTGGAAAATCCAACATGGAGGAAAAAGGCTGAAGTATTTGAAATCAAGCTTTTAGTAAATGTTTTTGAAATGGGGTATATGTTTTCTACTCAACAGCATGCAGATTTTCCCCTGGGTTACTCATCATGTATACAAAGTAGGAAATGAGTCTCGTTCTTATAATCATCATGTGCCTTCAGTGTGTGGAGAATGATTTTTTTAAAACGTGAGAAGGAAAAGCTTAGAATTATCTTCCTAAAACCACTAGTAAATATACAATTTTCTTTGAATTTATTTCCAGGAAAAGCTTTCAGTTTCAAGAACTGTATACTAAAGTAAAAGCACCATGTGTATATCTCATCTCAGTTTATAAGCAGAATCAAAATATCAAGTTGTCGAGACAACACTTTCATTGTCCTTCTAATATACTACAGTATACACAGAGAACTATGATTACCACTGGTAACCACAACAAAATTAAAACTGTGATAAATGAGCTGTTATAAACATTACAAACAAGCAACTGAATCATTTTATTAGGTTTAGTCAAAACTAAATCTCCTTGTAGATTGAAAAGACAATAGCATAACTATAAAAGATAGATGAGGATATAATGGAAACAAAATTACTTTTATCACCTAGCATGACAAAGCTTTTTAAAAATCCTAATTGTGAAACTTACAATTTAAATTATGTTCATTTGATTTTAAAGAGATCCTTCAAAAATTATTTGGCAATAGTCTAAAGTATGAATACTATATATGGTAAAAAAAATAACGATAATAAATTTTCTCAATTGCTCTAAGTAAATCACCACCAAAATAAACAAGAGTAACATATTATTCTAAAGAAAAAATACGCAACTCAAGCATCATTATAACCTGTTTTGTATGTGGTTAACTTCAAAGTACCTAATAAAACTTCCTCCATGTAATAAAAATAAAGATTTTAATCCTTTGTGTTCAATACTGCATCCTATTCTCAAAATAAAGTACATTTTATTACGAAACTCCAGTCTTATGAAACAAAGATAAATAGAAAAGCATTTTGCTGTATGTGCTTTTAAATGCATTAAAGATAATGGTTACATATAAATACTTTTAAAATGTTAAATAGTATATAATAATGAATATATTTTGTATTCATCTCAGTAATATTTAAAATATTGGAAAACAGGAAATAATGAAATATTTAACAATAAGAGAATATTCAACTGATTCAAATATTACGCAATCATAAAAATGTATATGAATGAATTAAAATGTGTATGAAGAGGGTTTAACAGAATGGAGAAAATCCCTGTTACGTCAGTGGATAAAAGAATTAACAAGTATATATAATATTATCCCAACCATGTCTTCAAAAAATATATACAGGAAGAAGACTGGAAATTGATATACCACACATTAATATTTACTTTGGGAAGGAGAAATATAAATGAGTTTTCCATAATTTAAAAAAATGAACAACCTTTCTATTTGGCCATGGGGAACTTTAAAAACATTATTCTGTTATAGATTAGGTGAACAGCTATAGAATTCTCACAAGTTTTGTTTTAAAAACTACCCTTTTAAGTAATTTCCCTTTTAGGAAGTAAAAACCATTCTACATATTAACAAAAAAGGATATTTCTTGGTTCATATGATTAACTGCTCATATAAAATATTTTAATAAAACATTCTAAAGTATCAAATTGCTAGGAAATTACATTTCTTCCTAATTATAGTATAGTTTTTGTATAGTATGAAACACTGCCAATAGCAATTACAATAAAATTCCAAATATGTATTTTCAGTATATCGTGAAAGAGTATATGGCTATGTACCAAAACACACAGATTTCAGTCAGAAAAATGCTTAAAATTTCAGAACGCTATTTAAGTAAATACACAACACACATTTAAATTCTCTACTTTCTCTGAAACAAAAGTGTTTTTTAAAAATACAAGATTAGATTTTAGGCAACGAGACTAAAACGTCAAATTTAAAACCTTAAATAAAAATTGTAAATACTGTTATGAAAAAGAAGTTTCTCCGCTGTCTTACCGAAGACAGTTCATCACATCCCAGTAAGGTGTAGTAATCTTCAGTATCTTCTGACCTGTAATTCAGTATTGCATCCATTTAGATTACTAGATCAGCTTTTCTTCCTCCTGAAACAAGAGGCACAATGCGTTTCAAATTAACAAGAAAAGCCCTTTTAAATCTGGTTTACAGCAGCACATTCCAAACGGCAGTAATTAGATTGGCTGGTCACAGTCTACATAGCAGATGTCATCCCAGACCTTTGTAAACTCTAAGTTTCATTGGTTGTTTACAGAAGAGAAAAAAAAACCACATGCCTGATTGTTGCAGTGCTGTCTGGGATCTGTAGTTTGAGTTTAGATAAGTGATGCCTACGAACCATAAGTCTTACGGGCTAACAAAGACTGTATTTTAGCCCCAGTGAGCCATGTCTCCATCTCCTACATTTTTTTTATCCTTTTCTTTCTTTTTCAAGACATGAAGAAAATTTGAAGCAAAATGGTAAAATCTTAGGCTTTGTTAAATATTAGTAGCAGGAATTTTTCTGCATGTTTAGAATTTTTCATAACTTTTAAAACAATTTTAAGAGTAGAAGATAAAAGAAGTCAGCTGGAGAAAGACAAGGACCTCATGATTTCATTTATATAGAGAGACACAGAGCAACTAAACAAACAGATGCACTAAACAAAGCAAAAATAAACTTTTTAGACTATTGTGATTACCAGGAAAAAAGGGTTGAGGGTTAGATAAACTGGGTAAAAAGGGGTCAGTTGTCTGAAGGATAGAACTGGACTTTTACTGGTGAACTTACTGTAATATATACATATATATATATTTTTAATCATGTACACCTGAAACTTACGTAATATTATCATGCAGTGTTACTTCCATTTTTTAAAAAAGGGAAAAAAATAAAAGGACATAAATAGCAAATTTTTATTCATTTCATATCATAAGTGATAATTTACTCATCTGACAAATATTTAATGAAAACCTATGTTGTGCCCGCAGATTGTAGGGAAAGGTACGCTAAACAAGTCTCAGATCTTTTTTTCTCTCTTATTATTCATATCTTTTACATTATTGTGTATTCCCCATAGGTTACCCACCACAGATTTACCTGTGAACCATCACCATAGTCCCTCGTGCTCTTTTCTCCCCCATTTTGAGCCCTTATCTTCCCCCCCCCCTCGCTGAATATCTATCTTATTTGGTTCCCCTATATTCCTATTATAAGTGAAACCATTTGATATTTTTCTTTCTTTCTGGCTTATCTCGCTGAGCATGATCCCATCTAGCTCCATCCGTGTTGCTGCAAATTGCATGTGTTTATCTTTTTTGAATGCTGAATTGTATTCCATTGTGTATATGTACCACATCTTCTTGATCCAATCATCTATTTTTGGGCATCTGGGTTGTTTCCATATCTTAGCTATTGTAAAGAGCACTTCAATAAATATAGGGGTGCATGTATCTTTCTGGATTAATGCTTTTGTGTCCTTTGGGTAGATTCCCAGAAGTAGTATTACTGGGTTGCATGGAAGCTCCATTTTTAGTTGCTTGAGGAACCACCATACAGCTTTCCATAGTGGTTGGACCAGTTTGCATTTCCACCAGTAGTGTAGGAGAGTTCCTTTTTCTCCACATCCACCAACATTTGTTGTTTCCTGTTTTTTTAATATGTGCTATTCTTGCTGGCGTAATTTTTGTACTCCATACAACAGACAAAGGACTGATCACAAAAAACCTACAAAGAACTCAAGACTCAACAAAAACAAAGCAAAAAAAAATCCAGTCAAAAAATGGGCAGAATAACTTAAAAGGCACTTCTCAAAAAAAGAAATGTAAATGGCCAATAGGCATATGAAAAAATCTTCAACGTCCCTCATAATCAGGAAAATGCAAATAAAAACCACAATGAGATACCACCTTACACCAGTGAGAAGTCTTAGTTCTTAGAGAGCTTACATTCTGAATGGAGGGAGACAAAGAAACATCCAACAAAATCATTTAAAATAATGATTTGTGCCATGAAGAAAATAAAACAGGGCAATGAGAAAGAGAAGTCTGTGACGACTACAGTCAGATCATTGTGCCATTTCACCTAAACTGGCACTCACCTGATGCAGGAGTGTGTCTAGTCTAGGGTGGAGCCAGGGAGTCCATATTTCAACTCATTGTGGCCCTAGGAAATACAGGTCATGTCTAGAATTTAGAGAAGGCCAGGGGTCAGAGATACATTTTAACATTATCCCTTTAGCCTTAACTGTTTAAAACTCCCATAAATTATCTACTTCAAAAAAAAAAAAGCCCATTTTCATCAAGTCCACTTGTATACATCTTTTTAAAGGTTTATTTCCAAAGAGAAATAAAGCGCTAAGGAACAACTTTTTACTAATTCTTCATTATATGTACACGCTTGCTAAAAGTTCTATCTGAAGTTTGAAAATATAACACAATTAATTTTGTTTGGATATTTCTCTGACATGACTGGTATGGAGTAAATAGTGAGGTAGTTCCTGAAAAAAATAAACATACAATTGACACATGGTCCAGCTAAGCCACTTTCGGGTATATACCCAAAAGAAGTGAAAACAAGCAATTGAAAAGATATTTGTTTGCCCATGTTCACTGCAGCATTATTCACAACAGCCGAAAGGTAGAAGTAACCCAAATGTCCATGGACAGATGAATGAATAAACAAAATGTGGCATGTACATATGAAGGAGTATTGTCTTACAAGGAAAGGAAGATAATATGCTAAGTGAAATGTCAGTAACAAAAAGATAAACTACATGATTCCACTTATATGAGACCTTTAGAAGTCGAATTTGTAGAAACAGAAAAAAAAATAGAGGTGACATGGGATGGAGGGTTGCGAGAGTTGTTTAATAGACATGGAGTTTCAATCTGATCAGGTCCTTGATGAAAATACTTGCAGTGTGACTTGACAAGAGAAAAAGCACACTTTGAAAGGAAGTACCCAACTAACAGTCATGTACTTCTAATTTTCAAAACTAATACAAACTTCACATTCCTGTTTTTAAATTAATTTTTATTTACATAAATGTTATTCACCGTCATGAATTCAGGATTTTTTAAAAAGACATAGTATTCCAAGGTCAATAGGTAAAAAGTGGAAGTTTTGTCTCACATCCTCCTCTGCCCAAAGGGAAACAGTGTGAAAGAGTTGAGCTGTTTCTTTTTGTATTTTTCATATTTTTCCAAATGTTTATACTTCAGAACTGCTTTTAAGTGTAAAGTATTGCACTGTGATATCCCCACTAAAGCTTTACTCAAACAATAGCAAAATGGCAAGAATATGTAATATAAACATGAATAATAGCCAAGTCAACTCTAAATTTCACCAATGAGACAAAAAACAAAAGATTTGGGGTCATAAATGTATATATTACATATGAATATAATGTACATATTATATATAAAATAGTCAACTGCCACACATAACCTTTAAATTTCATTATTGAGTTATGTATAAAATGACCAAATGACCTCTTCTAATAATTACCTTTTGAATTTAGCTAGACCTATATATTTAAAATCATATCTTTAGAATAAATGTATTAATTTAGTAGTAGTGCTTTTCTTCCATTGCATGAAAAACTTGGTAAAGTTAGAAGAATAAGTCATCTATCTTTTTTCTGAAAGGATAGTTTTAGAAAAAACATTGCTTTATATTTGAATAAGCATAATATTTTCTCAATCTGGGATTCTACTTTAATCATTTGTAGGTTTTAAAAACATTTGCATAAGTTTTTTCTCTTTAAAATGTGTATTGATTAGAAAATATTTTAATAAGTATCAATGACCATTGAGGGGGGCTATTCAGAAAAAGGTAATAATGCAAGATAGAGCAGCAGATCTGAGAAAAGTTGGAGTGCCTCTTATTTATTTGCTTCCCCAAAGTTAACCTTCAAAACTGGTGAAAAATTTCATGAAAGGATTGTTTTTTCTTCCTAAGTAGGATGTCTGGAAACAATCGATCATAAAACTAAAATCATTCCTCCTTATACCAAAATAAGTTACAGATAATCAAATAGCCCAGAAACTGTTAAAAAAAAATAAACATGACTATATTAAAATTAGGCAAGCACCTTTACAAGGCCAGAAAATGCAAAAGTAAAATCATAAAATTAATAATGTGCTAGGTAAGAAAATTCGTATTTCTTATGACAGATAAAAATCTGCTCCTAATTTCCCTAAAATGCAAATAAAAACAGACAAATCAGTAAGAAAAAGACACAGAGCCCTGTGAAAAACTGCACAAGCATATGATTACTTTAAGAAATATAAATGACCAAGAAACAAGAATAGGAGTGCAACTTCACTCCTAATTCATAACTATGATACTGTAAATCAGTCATAAAATGTTCACCTCTCAGACTAGCAAAATTTCTAGTTTGATAATATCCAATGCTAGAACAAAAGGGAAGTGCACATATTCACATATTGTTGGATAAGCGTATAAATTGGTACAATTTGAAAATTTGGTGGTATTTATCAGCTTTTATAAAATACATCTCATAAACTGGATAATTCTGTCTCCACGAATTTACCCTGTGGATTTATACCAAAATATGTTCAAGACGATCACTGCAACAACAAAAATTGGAAACAACCAAAATGTCCCTAGATGGAGTAGAGAAGAAGAGCAGCAGGTGAATAAATTATTTTTAACCGATATAACTATTGTATAGCCATTAAAAAGAGAGTTGAATTTTAAGTATGGAAACTCTTTAGTAGGAAGAATTACCAAATAAAAAAGGAAGGTTGAGAAGAGTATTACAGTATTATCTACTTCGTGTACTTTTTAATAACATGCACATTTGCACTCAAATTTTTCCTCTAAAAAGCAATCACATGTTTTCCTTCTAGGGAACCGCGGAGGTACAGAAGGGAGGGCTTTAGTTTCAGTTTATACCTTTCTGCACTATTTGTACAGAATCAAGGCAGTAGCTCCATCATTGTTATTTTCTTTAGGCTCATTACTACTTTCAAAGAGCAGACATCATTTTTATTTACATATGCTCACTGAAGAAAACCTTTAAAAATATGCAGCAAGATGCAATGCAGAATTTTATAACAGTTAAAGCTCTTTGCGCTTCAAGACTTGGCGATTCAGGTATCCTACCTCAAGAGACAAGAGGATTAGGAAAACCGCCCATGAGCCTCCCGCCCCAGGACTGCAACTCCCACAAAGCGTAGCGGCAACAGCGTGACGAAAGCGACCGGGGACGTCCTACTACTTCCGGCTGCCATAAACCCGTCCCTCCGGAAGCGTATTTAAAAATTTTTTTACATCAAATACCCTCGTCTTTAAGAGGGAAGAAAAAAAAACTGAAACGCAAACGTAAAGGAAACAGCCTGGAAAATAAGAGTCTAAAAGCCCCAGAAGCTCCGAGCGAGGGCAGAAGCTCCGAGCGAGGGCAGAAGTTAGGCAGTCAATACATGGGCTCTGCGCGCCTTCCAGAGTCCTCTCGCCCACCTTTCCAGTCTCGCGCTAGCCAAAGTTCTGTGCTACAAAATAAAATCGCCCACTTTCCCTTGCAGAGCTAACAAATCCGAGCCTCTAAGGCGCAAAACCCAAGTTCCAGAAACTCCCTGCAGCCGTCAGTCCTGTAACATAGGCCCAGCTCCATGCTCAGCCTGGAATCCTGGACTTAGTTCTGCTCTCCTGATAAAAGGGCCTCCGTTCTGACGTAATTGCTAGGAGCGCCTACTCCTCGGAATTTACTGCTCCGTCCAGGACAAGATCCAGTGGGGAGAAAACGGAGTCAGCCAGGACCTTAATCTCCCTAGGTTTTAGTTACTCCATTTGTAAAATAGTCTGATAAAACCCCTCCTCGACTGAGAGCAAACATGGCTTCTGACACAGTATTGGAAATGTCATAGGGAATCTTTCTGTTAAGTCAGACATAAAATAGTTTTCGTAAATCTTTAAAGGCTTTTGAAATGCCTTGATGTCCTAATCAGGTGCAATGGCAAATGTTAAAGTCCCATTTTAAAAAATAGTAGCTTGTTAGTGTATTGATAGTGGTGTGAAATTATGGGAGGGAGGGGAGCAGGGTGCTGGGGATGTCAAGATACTCTCCATGCTCGGTTTTGCTATGATCCTAAAACTGCTCTTAAACAATGTTTTAATTTTTTTAAATAATAGTAAAAATGGGAATGATAATCATCACCTTTACTGAGCTTCTGCCAGTGGTAAAGCTAGGATTTAAACCCTGTCTGACTCTTAAAGACTACAGTGATGAAAATGGAGAAAATGCTACATCATATCTGACCAGAACTTTAGCATATTTTAAAATGCACTTGACCGGATGTTAGGAAACCTGGTATCTTGTGTCAGCTCTCCACTGGTTCCTTTCTGAGCCACACCTGATTGTGAAGGAGGATGCCAGACCAAGAGCAACGATTTTCTGACTTAAAGGGGCACACAAATCACCTGGTGATCTGGTTAAGGTGCAACTTCTGCTTCAGGTTGTCTAGGTGAGATCTGAGATTCTGCATTTCTAACACACACCCCCTACAACAGTGTTGATCTAGGGATCACACTTGGAATAACAAAGGACAGGAAAACCTCTGAGTTCCTTTCACACTCTTAACCACTATCCATTTGATCATTCTTTCCCTTCTCTCAAGGAAACATTAAAGTTTCTATGAAAGCGGAGAGTGACTAGAGATTCCTATCTGAATCAAAAAAGGACAAAGAAAAGAACTATTTAAGCTATGATAATAATGTCTCTGGAAGGATACACAAGAAGTTGCTTTCAGGGAGGGGGTCTAGATGGTCCAAGTACTGAAGTGGAAGGTAAACTTTACCATATATTTTCCTATCTTTTGAATTTTTACAGTGAGTGTACTTTCTATTTTTAGAAAATAATTCATTTTAAAAATTATCATAGAAAAGTGATTAGTATGCCATTTGTTAGGAAAGGAAGTAGTCACCAAATTAATAGCCTGATGTCTTCTATCACTACAACATAATTATTTTTAAAGGGAATGGAATTCCTTTAACAGTCATTCATTCAAAAAACAAGCACTTCAGTGTCTCCCTGCCATTCAGCTTTTTTTCTCTTCTCAAATAGAATTGCAGTGAAATACATTAGTAATGTAGTAGTCAAATCAAATAAGATGGTAATTTAAAGAATATAGTCACTTAAGGGTATGAATCTGATCCAAATCAATCATGAGGCAAATTTTGACAGTAAGATCAGCGAGTCTATGGTTCTATGAGTCCTGATTCCCAGAACTTCTCAGAGCAATGGTCCTCTAGTCTGGCTACAGATGACAGTCACTTGGGAAAATTATACACACACACACACACACACACACACACACACCCGCACATCACCACATTCTTACATGTTTATGCACAGAAATATACACACATACTTACACACACACACACACCGCTCAATGCCAGGACCCTCCATACCAATTAAAAACATCTTGGGGAGTGGAGTGTGAGCGCGGATTTTAAAAAAGCTTCCCCCATTCATTCTAATGTGCAGGAAGGTATAATCTAGACCAAGGATATTAATCTGATACTTGGGAAATAATAATGGAATAAAAACAAGAAACTTTTAATGAATGCTTTCTATGTCCTAAACTCATGTCCTCTGGCAATTCAGATAATTTCAATTCAATTCCAAAAATCTGATTTCAGATTTGATTCTGTGCTAAGATACCATGCTGTGCTAAGATATTCATAAATACCATGTGATTCTGTGAAAATCCAAACTTTTCAAAAGAGTGCTTGTTAAAAGGAAATTTAAATATAGAAAAACAAATACTTATGAACAACATGAAAGCTTAGCAAAAATCTTAACTAGCCATGATTCTACTTAATGATCCTATGCTGCAGTTACCCTTTTCCATCTTTACAAGGGTGGAAGGATGCTGATAATAGCACCTACTTCACAGGGTTAATTTGAGGATTGAAAAGTAACAAAACTCAAGGTGGTCCCTGGTCCCTAAACATCAATTATTTTTTCCTGGCCAAGAAGTGTTAAAGGATGGACTAAGGGAGGGGTCTGAAAGGGTGCGGGATGGAGGGTGATGAAAGTGAGTCCTTGGGGAAAGAAAACTATGTAGAAGGGTGAGCTGTCCAAGAGGGGAGAAAGGTAACTTTCTCCCAGACGAAGAGAGGACAGGAAAGTGTAGACTTAAGCAGAGGCTTCGAAACGATGGTGACCAGGACATGGATATTTAAACCATGCAGTTATAAGACAACCTCACTGGAGTGTTTTCTTCATGTTTTAATTTTAAAACCTAAACACTTTGCTGGCTCCTGCTTCATGATATACAGCAGGTGACCACAATAATCACTGTAGTGATTTTTGAGTTTTCCCAATCCACCATTTAAGGAGGATTACATGATTTCAGGAATTCAAATTTCTGATTCAGAGTCCCATTAAAGATATTTTCGTTCTCCCATAGGATGCTTGCAGTCCATCCCAGTTACTAGCACTACCTCATGTTTGCCACTAGAGGGACTAGAACCAAAGCAATCATCAGTTTCTAGATTAAGGCATTTATTTTCCTTAATATTCAACATTTAGTATTACAATTTTTTTCATCTGAAGCATATTTCTTATTTTATGTATTTTAAGGACTTCAAAAATTTAAATCATACTGCAATATAGTAAATTAAAGATTCCTATAGACCCTTATCTCCAGTTCCCATCCACAAATAACCACTTAATAAGGTTAGTAAGATTCTTGTGTATCCTTCCAGATATTTTCAGCTTATATGCAGTCCTATGTAATCTTTTATTTAAACCCATATTTATTCCTTAGCTACCACTCTTTGTTCCTCTCCTACCATTCTTTGCCTGTTATGCGAACTATATTTCAGATCTTCAAATTTGCCAAGTTTGTTCCAACCTCAATACATTTGCATATACTACTTTCCTTGAGGTCCACCTCAGTGATGTGTCAACTTATATGTCACTTCCTTCCAGTACAAGAGACCTTTTGTAATATTTTTCAGGTAACACACATTAATCCAAGTCATTCTCCATCACTGTGTCTTTTTCTTCTTCATCCTATCACCACTTGAAATTACCTTGTTTTTATGTTTGCCTGCCTGCTGTCTACTAAAATGTAATCACCTTGATAGCAGGAAACTTGACTCCCTTGTTTACTTCCATATCCCCAGTGTCTAGAACATTAAAGACTTAAAAATATTTGTTAATTAAATAAATAATGAGTGTTGTACATACTGTTTTACAACTTGGTTTTTCACTTACTGGGTCTTTTACTTTTTGTGGATGGGCTTTTATTTTTATTTTTTTAATTTTTATTTCAGTCATTTGTAATTTTTTCAAATTAATATTCTTTAGGTTAGACATTACATGGTGCAAAATTAAAGCACTATAAAAAGGTATTCAGTGAAAATGCTCACATACACTTCTGCCTTCCATCTGTACCTAGTTCCCACTCAACCAGGTAACCATTTATATTCATTTATTGTGTATCCTTCCCTCCCCAACCCTATTTTAAAAGGACAAGTTTATTAGGAAAAGGAGAAAGTAAAAAAGAGGCACCTGCATAGTCACAGGCAGGTACAAGAGCTGCCATTTGTGTATCATTCTTCATGCAAAAATACACGTGTTTTTATTTTCTTCCTTTTTTGCACAAAACAGAAGCACGGAATATATATTGTCATGTACTGTCATTCTTTTAACAGTTGCAGGATATTCATAATTTATGTGGATATAGTTTATTTTACTCAGTTCTCTGTTGATGGACTTTTGCTTGTTTTCAACTTTTATTATTGTAAGCAATGTTGCAATAATTTTCTTGCCTGATAAGTGGTGGTATAATAACTTTTTTGAAGTTGAACCACTTAATTAAAAGATGTGTGTATATACTGAATCAAGGTTTTCTAAGTTTACACTCCCACCAACAGTATACAGAGCACAGACTTCCCCACAACTTCACCCATGATAGATATTATACACCTGAAAGTATCTGCCAATCTGATAGATGAAGAATGGTTGTCTCATTGTTTTGATTTTCATTTTTCTAATTATGAATGAATACCTTTTTATATTTTAAAAATGTTTTAAATAGCTTTATTTATAGTTCACCCACTTAAAGTACACAGTTGAATGGGTTTTACTATATTCATAACCAACTAATCTACTTGCTGCCCACTACTAAAATGCAATTTCCATGATAGCAGGAGTCTTCAAGATTTGCCTTTATGGACATTGCATATAAATGGAATACAATACATGGTTTTGTGTAATTTGCTTCTTTCATCTAATACAATGGTTTTAAGATTCATCCATGTCATAGATATATTAGAACTTTATTCCAATTTTACGGCTAAATAATATTCCATTGTGTGTACATACTTTTTTTTTTATCAGTTGATGATGAACATTTGTGTTGTCTTCACCATATTTTTTTAACAATGAAGAATTTTAGGGGGCCTTCCTTGTGGCAAAAGGGGTTAAGTCTCAGCCTATGAAGCTATCAGCAGCCACTGCAGCACGAGTTTGATCCCCAGCCAGGAGATTCCCACATGGAGCAGCAGACCTCTCCTGCCTCGCCCGCTGCTCCCCTCAGCAGTATATGTCAGTCATTCTGCCTGTTCTGCTCCCCACTCTGTCTCTGGTGAATCCTCTCACCTCTCCCCCACACCCCGCCGCCACACACTCACACCTCTGGCCTATACCCAGCTCTTGCATGCATAAATAATTTTTTTTAAGTATTTTAGAGCTTATAAGGACCTCAGAATTGTGATGATGAGACTACACCCAGCACATAGTCTCCTTAATTACTACAACTAAAGAGTCAGTTCTGGTGGGTAAAACATCAAACTAGGAAGCACAACACTAAAAATAACCAAAGTTGCCACAGAAGGGTTCTCTGTATAATTTTTATGTTTCTCTTTTTGAGCCTTAGTTTCTGTATAAGCTCAGGCTGCCATAACAAAACACCATACACTGGTTAGCTTAAACAACAGGAATTTTGGAGGCTGGGAAGTCAAGAGCAAGGTGCCAGCCATTTTAGTTCTCTGGTGAGGGACTTTTTCCTGGCCTGCAGATGGCCACCTTCTCATCATTCTCACATGACAGGGAGTGGGAGTTACGGTCTGTCTCTCTCTTTTTTCTTTATTAAGGTAACACTGGCTTACAACACTGTACATAATTTCAGGGAATAGGTTCATACTCTTCAGATGTATGTTACACACCACCCCCACCATCAAAACACCCATAGTCCTTTCCCTAGGCCATTGTGCCCCTTCTGTTTGCTCTTCCTCCCCCAAATCGCTCAGCAGCCTTATTTCTTCAGTCATATTTCCAGGGTTTGTTTTGGTTTAGTTTTGTCAGTTCCCTTTCTGGCTTCTTTTTCTTCCTTTCCACATGAGTGAAAGCATCCTGTATGTCTTTCCCCTTTTGACTTACTTCACTTAACATAATCCCCTCAAGGTTCATCCATGTTGTTGCAAATGGCAAGAGTTCATCTTTTTTATTGCTGAGTAGTATTCCATATATATATATATATATATATATATATATATCTTCTTAATTTACTCCTCTGTCAATGGGCATTAGATGGTTTCTGTAACTTATTTATTGTAAATAGTGCTGAGATGAACACAAGAGTGCATGTTTCTCTTCAAATTAGTGATTTTGTATCCTTCAGGTAGATACCTACGAATGAAGTTGCTGGATCATACAGTATATCTATTTTTAATATTTTGAGGAAACTCCATACTGTTTTCCACAGGGGCTAGACCAGTCTACACTCCTATCAACACTGCACCAGGCTTCTCCAACATTTGTAGTTACTGCTCTTTTTGACATGGACTATTCTCACAGGAGTAAGTTAGTTCTCATAATGGCTCTGCTTAACAATTCCCTAATGAAAAGTGATGTTGAACATTTTTTCATTTGCCTGTTGGTCATCTGTATGTCTTCTTTGGACAAAGAACTGTGGTGTCTCTTCCTCTTAGAAGAAATCTTCTTATAAGGGCACTATTCCTGTCTTGGGGACTATACCTGCATGTAAATCTAATTATCTCCCAAAGGACCTCACACTGGATGTTAAGGGGATTTGAGGGGCGAGGGGAAGAAATGTGACACAAAGTCCCTAACACCTTCCTGGATGTGAACTTCTACCTACACATCTGCTAAAAATGAAAAAGCAACCCTTTGAATTTCCTAGAGAAATGTTTACCAACTAATTTAAAACAACTATATAAGAAAACAAAGAAAGGGAGGGGCCACCCTGATTGCCCAGGGGTTAAGTCTCGGCACTACCAATGCCTCAGCCCACTCCCACCATGGCAGTCTGAGTTCAACCCAGCCAGGCAGCTAACCCACACAAACCCACAAATGGAGCAGCAGACCTCTCCTGTCTGGTCCACTGCTCTCCTTAGCAGTGTATTTCAGTAAATCTTCCTGTTCTGCTCCCTGCTCTGTCTCTGGTGAATCCTCTCAACCTCTGCACCTCTGGCCTACACCCCATTCTTCCACGCAAAAATAAATGAATTTTTTCTTTAAAAAAAAAAGGGGGAAAGGCACCAACTAATCAAGAAATATACCTTCTGCATAGTTCCTATAGAATATATCTAATATTAATCATGCCCTTATAGTTTTTAATCACAATTCTTCAGTTCTTATCACAGACTAAATCAAGTAGTTTGGCTTATACATAGATATTTTACTAAATAAGGACATTTAAATGCAATAAGCATTTGCCTGGAAGATAGGCCATGGAGTAAAACAGAAGGGGAAACCACCAGCTATGCTTAGCAGATGTCTTAGAATCATATAATAGTATGTAGTGTTTCTCCACACTGGCATTTTAGATGATAAAGGGCTAGGACTGTCTCACATTGCAGGAAATTTAACATTAAATCTCTGAACCTATAAATGCTAATCATTTTTTTCCAATCACTATGACTGTGGAAAATTCCCCCATACATTTCCAAAATGCTGCATGGAAGTAAGACATTGCTGATTAAATCTTCCCGTGCAACTCCTGCATTTAAGAAAAAAAAAAAGGAGCAGGGCCTCCCTGGTAGCTCAAGGGGTTAAGATCCTGGGCCAGGATGCTAACCCACATGGCACAGCAGACCTCTTCTGTCTCGCCCACTGCTCCCCTCGGCAGTATATTTCAGTGGATTTGCCTGTTCTGCTCCCCACTCTGTCTCCAGTTGGTCCTCTCACCCCCCACCCCACACACACACCTCTGGCCTACACCCCAGTTCTTGTATGCATAAATAAATTAAAAAAAATAAAAGACTGCCCACCTATCTATGCAGGCATCTCTTTTAACAAACCTGTCCCTTTCAGGAACAGCTCTTTTCCCCCTGCTTGTATCTGCAAGCATCCTTAATTTCCCTTCCCTTTTTTAAATTAATTCTGCCCTTTTGGATATTAAAAAAAATTACTGATACCTGGATCCCACCCTCAAAGATTCCAATGTAACTGGTCTGGAGTATGGCCTAAGCATTGGATTTTTAAAATTTCCCAGAGTGAAGTCAATGTTAGAAATTAATACCTGACCAGTCCCACCAACATCCCATTTTTCATTCTTTAAAATGACTCCTTTTCAAAGGTTCACTGTGCATTTTTGCATAAGGGCCATAGAATCTTCCATTGCTTTTATAGGAATATTTAAAGTAAACTTTAAAATCCTACCTTTAAATTTCATCATCTTTCCAATCCCAAGGGCAGACCCTGATTTTTTTTGTGCCCCCTTCCCTAGGCAATGTCCTGAGTTTGCTTTTGAGTGTATTTTCTGATAGACCTTCCAGCTCACTTGGTTAAAGTTTTGTTTCCTATGTCCTGCTGCCTATGGTCTGAGAAGGAAAAGGAGTAACAGGGAAGGGGACCCTTCCTTACTGCTCCTTTCCACCCCACCCACCATGTCCTAAAGGCTTGACATTTTGAGTATAAATCCCAATTTGATGGGGGCTGTATTGTGCAATTATATTCCACTCTGGCTTCAAACATAGCAAAACTTCCTCCAGTATTTTTTTTCTTTTAAGGTATATTAATGTTTGCCCCCCAATCCAAAGTCTCCCTGAACTTATTCAGAATTTTCTGAAACTATCTCATTTCTAATATATATATATATATATATATATTAGAATATATATTAGAATACTAGTGGACAACTAGTGAGTATTGCACACACTATATATATATATATAGTGTGTGTGCAATACTCACTAGTTGTCCACCTACCAAATACCAGACAACATTCCCAAATACTGATGTTTAATTTGCAGAATAAAACGTTGTCCTCAAAGCACATTTAATTCCACCCCAGTACTTTTCTTCCTTAGACAGTACAGGTGTATTCTTTAAGAATTTGAATTATGAAATTATTAAATCCAACTAATAACAGTGTATTGCTACTTGCGCTGCTTAGCAAAAATCCTTTCCCTGCAGTCTTTTGTCCAACTTAGTTTTCAAAAATATGATGTTGGAATTGATGTCAAAGCTTAAGAAGTACAGGGCCTCCCTGGTGGCGCAGCGGTTAAGCGCTGCGCTGTGGAGCTGTCGGCAGCGGCGACGCAAGTTCAATGCCCGACCAGGGAGATTCCCACATGGTGCGGCAGACCTCTCCTGCCTCGCCCGCTGCTCCCCTCAGCAGTGTATTTCTGATCTGCCTGTTCTGCCCCCCACTCTGTCTCTGGTGAACCCTCTCGCCGCCCCAAGCCTCTGGCCTGTACCCCAACTTGTATGCATAAATAAACAAATCTTAAAAAAAAAAAAGCTTAAGAAGTACATATGTTGTTTAAAACAAAATGATCCTATGTGTAAGTTTCTATGAGTCTATTTCCCCATCTCTACTGAAGATTCCCAAAACTCAGCAACTTCTCGGTATCTCTCCACCACCCTCCCCGCATCAAGCGCAGAACTTTTGCACTAGATAGGTGTACAACAAATCTCAATTGAATTTAAAGTGCTTTAAGGAAAATGCTTCAATTCTCACTTAATAATCTGCCTTTTGGAAGTAATGGGTTGGTAAAAGATGGCCTACAGGAAATAAATAATAATGGAGAATTGGGGAGCAAGAATTTGATTGTATCCAGGTAGAGGGACACTATTTCTACAGACTGTAGTACCAATGTGTGCCCATTGGAAAACCCTCTTCTAACTGAGCTATCATACCTGCCACACCCAGTGCTTAGTGTGGGGAAGACTAGAAGGAAATAAATATAGTAAGATATGGTCACTGACCAAGAAGAACCCATATTCTAGGGCGAAGGTACTGGAAGACTTTCTAGGATATGTATAGACGCACAGAATTCTAAGAAACTCTGTTCCTGTACCTTCAACTATACCCTTTTGTAGCATAACTCTGGCTATCTTTCTTTATCCCCCTTTGTAATAGCATTTTTCACACTATACAAAGAAAAGTCACACTGAACGTTACTGTAATAAAGCAATGTCCCAAGTGTGAGAACTTCCAAAATGTCAAACAATCACACAATTAGAAATGACCCCTTTAATGTTTTAATCAAAATGCCATAAGTACTTCTTGGCTTCCTGCCTTCCCAGACATGACTGTATTTCTGTTAAGGGTGCGTTACTAATTCCTAAATAGGGTGTATTTGCCTTGTTGGGATATTCCAACATCAGCGAGAACAATAGGAGAGGTGGCAATTCTTGCTTAACAACCTCTCTTCTTTTATCCCTTGACTAATGCTAAGAAAGCATTGTTCCCAAAGGCAAGTATAAGGAAAGCAAAGAGAATATCAGTAAGAAATATTGAAAGGCCTTAAAATAGTTTTTATTAATAACTTGTTATGAAAATTCTCTTCACCTATTATAGCACTAATCCCTAGGATGTGTCACTAGCTGGAAAGCAAACAACTGAATAACTGAAGGAAAATGGCATAACAAGGCTGATTCTCTTAAATGCTAAACAAAAACTTCCTTGGAACATCAAATTTTTCAGAAGTTTCTGATTCTGGATTAAACCTACAGATAAACATTTTACATAACTTCTTTGAGATTCTGTATGGATTATTTTAAATAATAAAGTAATAACATGCTTTATTAAATCATATCAAAAATGTTTATTCTCTTACTATAGATTATCTGTGCTAGTTTTCTATGCTACATAAAAGGTTAACCTAGGGCCTTCCTGGTGGCTCAAGGGGTTAAGTATCAGCATTATGTATCTACCATAGACCACTGTGGCCTGAGTTCTATCCCCTGCCAGGGAGCTAACCCACATGGCGCAGCAGACCTCTCCTGTCTCGCCCACTGTTCCCCTCAGCAGTGTATTTCAGTGGATCCACCTGTTCTTTTCCCCACTCTGTCTCTGGTGAATCCTCTTACCTCTCACACCTATGGCCTACACCCCAGCTCTTGTATGCATAAATAAATCTAAAAAAAAAAAAAAGTATTGGGCCTCCCTGGTGGCGCAGTGGTTAAGCACTGCGCTGTGGAACCGTCGGCAGCAGTGACGCGAGTTCAACGCCCGACGGGGGAGATTCCCACATGGCGCAGCAGACCTCTCCTGCCTCGCCTGCTGCTCCCCTCAGCAGTGTGTTTCCATCGATCTGCCTGTTCTGCTCCCCACTCTGTCTCTGGCGATCCCTCTCACCACCCCACGCCTCTGGCCTGCACCCCAGCTTGTATGCATAAATAAATAAATCTTTAAAAAAAAAGCATTAAATAAAGAAAGTATCATTAAAAGAAAAAGTCATCCTATTTAATGGGAGAAAATATTTTTTAAAAGGTTAATATAAACAATGAGTTTAACAACTCTAAACAATACCCATTTATTACCACAGTTTCCACTGGTCTGGAGTCCTGGCAGGGTTTAACTGAATCCACTACTCAAGATCTCACAGTCTTAAATCAAAGTGTGGTCTGCAGGTTCCATCACAGTGGAAGCTCTCTTCCTTGTCCATGCTCAATGGTTGTCAGAACTTAGTGGGTCTGTTACAGAACTAAGTTCCCAGCTTTCTTGTGAGGTTTCAGTTGGATTCTACTCTGCTCCTAGGGGCTAGGCAGTTCCTTGCCAAGTGGACCTAGATAAGCACCTCCGAAGCGGAGTCTTCACAATGTAACCAAATCTGGGAATGACTATCTTACCTTATTCACAGGTCTTCCCAGGAGGGTGTAATGGGATGTGTACTCCAGACCGTGGTACCAATAAGTGTGTATCTTAGAGTTCTATCTGGTGCGCCATCTTCACCTTATTTCCCCTTGTAGCATTTTATTACTTTTTCTTTTTGCTAAGTACATAGAAGAAATGTCAAGGTGGTATCTGAAAATTTAATGGAATTATTTCAGGATTCATCTTTAATTAGTGGAATTATTTCATAATTCTTATTTAACTATTACTCAGAAACAAATACCAAAGATTAATATGCACACATGGAAGACCACTTTTCTCATACCTCTAATTTCATAAATAACATAATTTTAGCTATGCATTTTATTGGATTATTGTAAATTAGGTAATAAAAGCTTAGGTAATAGGCTTAGGATGTTTTATCATTTGAAATAAAAAAGGTAGATTAAACATTAAAATCAAGTTGATGTAATCTTACTGGGTTGCTTTTAGTGACATGACATAGCCTTATAAATTTTTTCTTGATCAAATTTCTTTTTTGAATTTATGTGTGACTTGAACCTACAAAGTCAGGGAAAATATCGTTTCAGAAAGTAATTTGCTTCTAGGACAGGGTTTTGACTGCCTAGTATTTTTGCCAGTTACCTGAAGGTGATATTAATCTTCATGGTAATTTTCCTTCCATGAGAAAACGGTGATTGTGATTTTAATTATCTACTTTATTTCTTTTTTTTACCACTATTCTCATGGATTCAAGTGATAGTTTACTAATTTACTAATTCAGTAGATTTGAAATCCAACTATCTTATATTTTCATTGTAATTGCAACAGATGCTATACTTTAAAATCCTACTGCCAGGGCCTCCCCGGTGGCGCAGCGATTAAGCGCTGCACTGTGGAGCTGTTGGCAGCTGCGACGCGAATTCGACACCCCGCAAGGAAGATTCCCACATGGCGCAGCAGACCTCTCCTGCCTCACCTGCTGCTCCCCTCAGCAGTGTATTTCCGTTGATCTGCCTGTTCTGCTCCCCACTGTGTCTCTGGTGAACCCTCTCGCCACCCAATGCCTCTGGTCTGTACCCCAACTTGTATGCATAAATAAGTAAATCTTTAAAAAAAAAAAATCCTACTGCCATAAGTTTTCTCAAGTACATTCCAATATTTATTGAATGCCTTCTATATAAATGATAAGTGATATAGTCCCCAAGTTTTATGTAGTAAGGAACTATATATTTTTTGCCTTTGTTTATATTCCATTATGTATTACATTCCCCAATATGTAGTAGACACTAAATAGAATTAAATTAAATGATCAACTGAAGACTAAAATCCTTAAAAGATCACCACTGAATAGGTAAGGTAATACAAATGAATAAATAGCTATTGGTGCTAAATGTATAAAATAATCATATAAATATCATCTACCAGCTTCTATAGGAATAGAAATATTCAAAAATAAAAATAAGTGAATATTTCAGGGTGGAAGTAGCACTCACAGTGAAACAGATTTCTCAATTCTCCAAGAGCTGGCCCAATGATTATAGCATACTTTGGTTGTGTTTGGTTGTGTTTAAGGGACTTTGCTGTGTCTTTGAACTTGAGCCAGTACCTTCTTTGGAAATTCACAAGTTGGTACAATGCTTCTGCCCCACTTGTTCTTCAGAGGCCTAGTAGGTATGTTATTAGCATGGAACCTTATTAGTCTGAAGTTAGCCTGTTATATTGACCTCCTAGCTCCAGAGAAATCTTTTCCACATGAAAGTCAGGCAATATCTTTAGACTATAGAGATTATTTTGATCTATACCATCATCTTTCAGATATGCAGTAATACTTAGAATGAGTAAATACTGTTTTAGGGGCTTCCCAGTATTAAGAATTGGTAGTCATTTAAAAGAATATTACCCATCTTGATTTTCTCAGTTTGATTTCTTATTCTTCCTTTGAGGTACTAACATCTAAACTTGACTGTATGAAGTTATACTGTTTTAGTGTGTATGAACTTTATGATTCTATAAAAAAAAAATTATTGTGTTCCTGTGTTATATGGTAGGCATTAGGTGAAAAACTGAGACCAAACTGCAAAGAAATAAGTGGTCACTGACCTTACAGAGTGAAAAGGGGTTTACACATTCACATTCTTATCATATTTTCAAGTACTAATCTTAAAATTCTACTAATAAAACATTAAATAAATTATTTACATAAATTTTAGTAGTATAAGTTGACCTTATGAAAAATACGAGTACATTTTTCTTTCTTTTCATTCTTGTTTTATCTTTTTATTGAGCTATTATTGATATAACGAGTTTCAAGTATGCAACATAATGATTCAAAATATTTATTTGTGTGTGCATATATATCATATATGTGTACCTATTGCAAAATGATCACCATAAGTCTAGTTAACATCCATCACTACATATTGTTGAAATTTTTTTTCTTGTGATAAGATCTACTCTCTTAACAACTTTCAAATATACAATACAGTATTATTAACTATAGTCACCATGCTATACATTATATCCCCAGGACTCACTTATAACTGTACCTTTTGATCACCTTCAAAGTTGCTGCTTATAGTAACTTATTTTACATGATATATCCTTATAAAATAGTTTTATAATAGTTATCACAGTACACATTAAAGCTAAGGCATTTTCCGACAAAGTAAATCTAATGTTGCTGATTAGTTTGACAATGAGGATTAGCTTTAATAGTTAGATTAGGTAGTGGACAATTTCTATACTTACACTGCTCATTATTATAGCCATACGCCACATGTGGCTATTACATCAATTTTACCTGTTTCTTTTAAATGTTTTTTGGGGTGGCTGCTAAAAAGTTAGAATTACATGACTCAATTCTTACTTAATTGGACATTATTGTTTTGCGCATAGATTGAGCTAACACTGCTAACAAAATTCAAGGTTTTGACAAAAAGATATTTAAGAGACTTGATAAAAGAATTTTATCAAAAATATCATGTTGTATTCAATTTAGCAAAATTTAATAGTATAACCTTCATTAGATTAAATAAGGTACCTCCAATAGAAGGATATTAGGTACAATTAATAATTGGTAAGTCTTGGGGCCTCCCTGGTGGCGCAGAGGTTAGTCTTAGCACTATCAAGCTATTGACAGTCACTGCAGCAAGAGTTAGATCCCTGGCCAGGAAGCTGGCCCATATGGTACAGCAGACCTCTCCTATCTCACTCGCTGCTCCCCTCAGCAGTGTATTTCAGTAGATCTTTCTGTTACGCTCCCCACTCTGTCTCTGATGAATCCTCTCACACCTGTACCTACAGCCTGCACCCCAGTTCTTGTATGCATAAATTAAAAAAAAATCTTCAAAAAAATTGGTAAGTCTTGCTAAACTTCTTACAGAATGACAAAGTGAATGATTCTAACGTTCGAATAACAAATATTTTTAAAAGTCAAGTAGTTTCCAGTTACTTGCTTTCCAGAAATCAAAGGAACTAATGAAACTGTCATCTATTATATTATTAAAAAATAATTTTGGGCCTCCCTGGTGGTGCAAAGGGTTGGGCGCAGTGCTGTGGAGCTGTCGGAGACTTCAGCTGAGTTTGATGCCCAGCCGGGGAGATTCCCACATGGTGCAGCAGACCTCTCCTGCCTCGCCCACTGCTCCCCTCAGCAGTGTATTTTGGTCAATCTGCCTGTTCTGCTCCCCACTCTGTCTCTGGTGAACCCTCTCATTGCCCCACACCTCTGTCTCCACCCCAGCTTGTATGCAGAAATAAATAAAATCTTTAAAAAATAATAATAATTTTGAAAATAGAAAATTATATGGTTGTTGACATATAACTAGGAAGAAATTCAAAGAATTGGGTGAAGAGCACTATAACACAATTACAATTTACAAAACAAATTTACAATTTATAGCTATGTATATATGTGAATGGTTTTTTTCAGAACTAATTAATTCAGAACCTATTTTATTCTTGTAATAACTATTCATTCACAAAATTTTAATTGAAAAAAATTTAGATTTCATCTCATTAAAGTGTATACTTCCAATAAAAATTTATTTTTTTCTTATCAGAATTAATGTTATTTTAATAAGTTGTATCATACTAATAATCATAACAGTAGCTCAATCCAAAAGAAATACTTTCAACTTTCAGAGGAAGTTTACTTTTTTTAACTAAATAGGAATTTAAATATATATATTCATAGTACAGAAGTGTGATGTTATCAAGAAAAGATTTTTTTAAAGACTTACGGTACTGGAGAATGGAGTAAGCCCAGCATGCCCTATTTTCCCCTATGATTCTAACTTAAAACTTTGAACAAAATGCAGAAAGCACTATTTGAGGAAGCTAAAAAATAAATACTAGTAGGCATACTGGCAAGAGGTAAAAAAGATGAAGGACACACACAAGAGTTTTCCATATTCTCCCTTTTGTATTTCCTGGTTTTGACCCAAAGGAATCAAAATGTGTAAGTCCAAGTATCAGAGGCATCAAAAACACCCAGAGAAATTCTATTAAAATATTCACAAATTCATAATATTACATATATCTATATTATCTTTTAAAATTCATACAACTCAATAGGAAAAGTAATCTACTTAGAAAATAGGCAGCATATCTAAATGGACATTTTCCCAGTGACAACATGCAGATGGCCAACAGGTACCTGAAAAGGTGATCACTGAACCCTCACTAATCACCAGTGAAGATGTAAATCAAAAACACAGTAAGATATCACTTCACACCTGTTAGAATGATGGTCATTAGAAAAAACAAAAAATAACAAGTGTTGGTGAAGATGTAGAGAAAAGGAAACCCTTGTGCACTGTTGGTGGGAATGTAAATTGGTGCAGTCACTATGGATACCAGTGTGAAGCCTCCTCAAAAAATTAAAAATAGAACTACCATATGATCCAATCTCTACTTCTGTATATATATCTAAAGGAAACAAAATTACTACCCCAGAAAAATATACACACCTAAGATTCATTGCAACATTACTTACAACAGCTAAGAAGCGGAAACAATCTGTGGTGTCTATTAACTGATGAATGGATGAATAAAATGTGATCTGTATATACACAGTGGAATATTATTCAGCTGTAAAAAAGGAAAATCCTTCCATCTGTGACAACATAGATGGAAACTGGAAATTGAGGATATTATGCTAAGTGAAAAAAAGTTAGACAAACACTATAAAATCTCACTTTTAAGTGGACTCCAGAGGAAAAATAAAACCTCTATGCAGAGAACAAATTGGTGGTTGCCTGAGACTATAATGGAGGTAGGCAAGCAGTAGTCAAATTGTATAAAATTGGTCAAAAGGTATGAACTTCCAGTTGTAAAAATATGTAAGTTTTACAATACTTGATTACAAATATTTGAAAGTCACAGAAGAGAATTTTAAAAATTTCCATCATCTACACAAAAGCGTTACAATGTGTGGTAATGAGTAACTAAACTTATTCTGTTAATCATTTCACAATACATACATATATCCAATCATGATGCCATATACGTAAAACTAATATGTTATATGCCAATTTTATCTCAATTTAAAAAATAAAAAAAGCAACCAAGTATAAAGAACAAGACTGACAAACTAGTCTACATTAAAATGAATACTTCTCTTCTCAAGAGACACCATAAAAGGATGGATCTATTAGGTAAGAGGCTTATAGGAAACTTAATACAGTTACACTGAGTGCATCCAGCTGACCAACTGGCTACACAGCTAGATTACATTTTGGTGCTGGTCACTGTCTTCTATTTGCCCTTAACTCAGCCGGTCACCCTGAATGATAAATTTCCCAGACTTTCCTGTGTTTAGCCACATACTAATTTCTAGGCAGTTGTATGTGAAGAAGTATAGTGCCATTTCCACAATCAGCCCATAAAAGAGTTCAACAGATATTACTTAATTTCCTTTGCCTGTCTAGTTACAGAACCGCAAGACAGGGGCCTCCCTGGTGGTGGAAGGAGTTAAGTCTCAGCACTATGAAGCTATCTGCAGCCACTACAGCATGAGTTTGATCCATGGCCAGGGAGCTTCCCACATGGCACAGCAGACCTCTCCTGCCTCGCCCTCTACACCCCTCAGCAGTGTATTTCAGTCAATCTGCCTGTTCTGCTCCCCACTTGTCTCTGGTGAAACCTCTCACCTCCGACACACCTCTGGCCTATACCCCAGCTCTTACATGCGTAAGTATATCTTAAAAAAAAAACAAAAAACGAAAGATAGAGGGAACAGGGTCTCTTGATCTTTTTTCAAAGGAAAGCTGACCCAAAGTACCATTTAACTAAGAACAAACATATAGAATTGTTGTGTGAGGGAGAGTAAACTTTTGTTGCATTTAGCCATTGACAATTTTGGATTATCTATGTAACAGTTAGCCTGCCCTACCACAACTATCACAGTCGTTTTTACTATGTCGTTTTCCTCAGTCACGTCTTGATGGATTCCATGGTGAAAATTTGGGAAGTCTACTTCAACTAGAATAGCCCTTATACCTTTTAAATATATATGTTTGACATCTGAATGAATGAATAATGATGCACATGCTAAAGACTGCAAAAGCTAGAAAAAGTTTTACAGTGAAAACAAATCCAGAAACAAGGTATGCTGGAGATTGAGTTCTTTAAAAACTGTTGAACTAGGAGATTTAAAGAGCTTCTGAACTGGTGAATACATCCATGTTCTGGGAGGATGATGTGCCCCAGCTCCATGGGGACAGAAGCTCCTGTGCTAAGGACCTTTCTGGACCTTGCCCTATGTATCTATTCATTTGACTGTTCATTTGTATCCTTTTGGTATGTTTACATTGTAAATATAAGTAATGTGTCTTCCTCATGTTTATGAACCACTCTAGGAAAATTGTTTTTTTTTTAAAAGATTTATTTATTTATGCACACAAGCTGGGGTACAGGCGAGCAGTGTGGGGTGGTGAGAGGATTCACCAGAGACATAGTGGAAAGCAGAACAGTCAGATCAGCTGAATACACTGCTGAGGGGAACAGCAGGTGAGGCAGGAGAGGTCTGCTGCGCTATATGGGAATCTCCCTGGCCAGGTATCGAACTCATGCCGCAGTGGCTCTGGATAGCTTCATAGTGGTAAGACTTAACCTGTAGCACCACCAGGGAGGCCTTTTCTAGGAAAATTATTGAACCTTAGGAGGGCATTGTGGGAAACTCCCAATGTATAGCTATTTGGTCAGAAGTACAGAGGCCTGAGACTTGTGACTGGCATTTGAAATTGTAGCAGTTTTATTAGACACTCCAGGTATTGAGCATCAGAACTGAATTGACCAATTGAACACACAGTTGCTGTCTTACCCTGTCAAACAAGGTACCAGAAATCTAATGTGAGTTTCACTAGCTTTCTCACTTGAAACTAACTGAATTCCCTTAGTCTTGTTGCCATTTTTCTTTTCTGTTTTTAGGATTAATGTTGCCCATTGCCCTTCATTCAATAATTCTTTTTCTTTACATACTTCAATATTTTGTTCATACTTTTTATTCATTCATTCAATGAATATATATGCTAGTTACTAGAGAGATAATGATGTAGAGATAAACCAGATGAACAAAACTCCTGCCATAGTTGGGGGAGATAGCCAATAAAACATATAGAGAAAAATAATTAAATAAAATAGGTAATATGCTCTATAATGAATAAGAAGTAAAGGGAATTCATTCCAATGAAGGCGGCATGGGGAAAGTATGACAAATATGTGGCAGGCATGCTTGTATTTACTTTAAGAAATGATTTCAGTTATTCTGCACACATATAAGCAAATACATTTGTATGTGCTCTCCCTTCTGTACCCCAATAACACTATACATACGGTTCTGCATCTCGCAGTATTCAGCCTACATATTCGAAAACTTAAAAAGCATCCTCATTACACAATACGAAAGCTTACTTTAGAGGATATTAATGCTAAAATTATTTACAAGACAAGATACACCGAAGATTTGAAGTACTGATTGTAAACTTGCAAGGACTAAGAATGACTTGAATTACAGGCAAATAGTTTTCTGAGGCCAGAAGTCCAGCTGTGATGCTTTCTTTTTGTTTGTTTGCTTGCTTGCTTTTTTAAATGCAATTTCTGTCTCTCATTTATCCTATTTTCCATTCATAATCCACCTCACCTCTGACCTTTTAGTGCACTAACAATTATTGATCAGACAGCATTTCATAGAAACTTGCAAGTCTTTGGGACCTCCCTGGTGGCGCAGCGGTTAAGTGCTGTACTGTGGAGCTGTCAGCAGTGGCAACACAAGTTTGAAGCCAGGCCAGGGAGATTCCCACATGGCGCAGCAGACTTCTCCTGCCTCGCCCACTGCTCCCCTCAGCCGTGTGTTTCCGTGATCTGCCTGTTCTGCTCCCCACTCTGTCTCTGGTGAACCCTCTCGCCGCCCCATGCCTCTGACCAGTAACCCAGCTTGCATGCATAAATAAATAAATCTTAAAAAAAAAACAAACTTGCAAGTCTTTGATGCACAATTTAAATAAACGAATAACAGGATGTCCACAGGTTTACAAACATCTCATAAAAGATGGATTTTGTTTTCTTTTTTTTTGATGGGATAACAACTCTCACATTTCACATAGTCATTTCATGTATTAAATCCCCCAAAAGTCGTTAAGAATCAATTTTTGAAATATTTCTAAGCTAAGTCAGAGAACGGGGCTAAGTATGCCAGTCAGAAAACATGAGGTAGGTCCCTTTATACTTACAAATTGAAGAGATTTGGCTAGTGGGCAATGAAGACTCCAAGGCTTCTAGGAAGAAAAAGGTGATCAATTTCAGAAATGAATAGAAGTAACCAGTTATGTAACAAGATAATCTCAATTTAATTTGAGGTACAAATACTTTTGGATTTAGCTGGGACTTTAGAAATGTTTCCAAAATTCCATTTTTTTTAAAGGATGAAGAAACAATTTAAGGTGCTTGCCTAAGGTCACCGAAGTAACAGGCGCTTTACAGCCAGGATTCATGTTAAGTTTAAGGGATAGTATACTAGAAACTCCCAGAAGTATTTTAAGCAGAAAGAAATGCTGCACTCCAGAGCAGATACCCACCAAACACTGGCTCCAGAGCTGTCATGTGCCTTACTGATCCTTCGTGAAGCAAAGTAAAAAGAGTTTCAAGTAAAGCAGGAACTAGTATTTCTGAAAGTAACGATATACTTACTTCAGGCTATCTCACTTAATTCTCCACACAACCAGACAAAATAGGTCTTACTACCATTTTTGAGGTGAGAAAACTGTGTTTAGAAGGGCTAAATCGCTCAATTTAAGTACTGGAATAAGTATATAAGCTCAAATTTTAATCCCAAACGACATGTGTACGGGGCCAAGTCACGCTCATGACTCTCATATGGCACTAATTGAGCCCATCCATACACGCATCCTATAAAGTTTACAGAAGGAAACTCACAGATTTTGGAACCAAGATAGAGCCAAAAAGCAGGCTGGTTGATCCCCAATACCCCCCAGGCCAAACGTATTTTCGTGGAGACACTCGCTTTTAAGGATTTGCCAATCTGCACCACTCTGTAACGATGGGGGTAGGGGAGGGAGAAGGAGCCCAAGTGGACCTGTGAGAACGGTATGAGGGTGAGCACTGAGTCGTGTCCTTTTGCTTCTACTCACACCTGTAACAAAACCGAGCGACTGACACATTTCAGGAGCTAAGCCTTGGCCACCATTGTTTTCCTTATCCCTCCGAAAGAATCAAGTTTTAGCCCTAAGTTTAAATCTAGAAAAGGCTAAGGCAACCAGGTGTGTACCTCAGACAGTAGTGGAAACTCGCAGTGTGAAGCAAAACTCGAACCATCCCGGCTGCAGGGGCTTGAGGATGGTTTAAAAGTTGAGAAAGCGGCCGAGGAAGGAGTTTGGCCACACGACGGTGGCGCCCGCCGCCGAGGGGTGGGGCCGCGCAGCCAGGCCGGGTTTCCTCCCGGCCCACGCCGCCTCCGCCCGACACGTGACCCGCCGTGTTGTGGTCCGGCCCGCGTGGGTGGCGGGAGCGGCGAGAGGGCGGGGGAGGGTCACGTGACGGGGTTTAAATCTCCCGCAGCCGAAGCCGCGGGGGCGCCAGTGCCGCGAGTCGAGCGGGAGCAGAAGAGGCGAGGGAGGAGGGCCAGAGAGGCAGTTGGAAGATGGCGGACGAGGCGGCGCTCGCCCTTCAGCCCGGCGGCTCCCCCTCGGCGGTGGCGGCCGAGAGGGAGGCCGCGTCGCCTCCCGCTGGAGAGCCGCTCCGAAAGAGGCCACGGAGAGACGGCTCCGGCTCCGGGCAGAACCCGGGCGAGCCCAGTGGGGCGGCCGGCGAGCGTGAGGTTCCGGCGGCGGCCGGAGGGTGCCCGGCCGCGGCGGCGGCGGCGGCGGCGGCGCTGTGGCGGGAGGCGGCGGCGGGCGGGGAGCGGGAGGCGGCGGCGGCGGCGGCCGAAGGAGACAATGGGCCTGGCCTACAGGGCCTATCCCGGGAGCCGCCGCCGGCCGACGACTTCGACGACGACGACGAGGCCGAGGAGGAGGAAGAGGCGGCTGTGGCGATTGGGTACCCAGGTGCGCTGGGCGCGGGCGGCCGGGGCTGTGCATCCACTCTTCCCTCTCCCGGGGCTGCTCCTGGTGTGCGTCGGGGTGTCTTTGGGGCCGGCTGGGGGGGGGGGTTCGGGGCCGGCTCTGCGGCGCGCCTCTCCCCACGGCTGTCGCAACTGCGCGCCTCCGGGGCGGCCGGCCGGGCTGCGGGAGCGGCCCGCAAACCCGCTCCCTCCCTTCGCTCCCTCCTTCCCTCCGTCCGCGGCCCGCCGGGGCGGTCTCGCGCTCTGCGCAGCCGCCAGGCGGGGAAGCTCTGGCAGTTGGGTTTTAAAATAAGTTTTTCTTTTTAGTATGTTGCTTTTCTTAAAAGATCTTTTGCTCCCCACCCCAGCATTCTTAAATCTACAACTTTTGCTTGCCCAGGGCATCGACCTTTTTGCAAATTGCCTTTGCAAACTGACACCTGTTCAATTTGTGACTTTTTGGGGAGGGCCTTTATTTTTAAACTTGCTTTCAATTACAAATGCAAAGCTGTTTCGAAAGTCATATCCTGCAAAATTTGAAGAGCATAGTTGTTTGTAAAGCCATTACCGGTCTGTTAATAGTGGACATACTTTTACTTTGTATGTGTAGTATTTTTCCTCTAATTGTGCTTTTACAAGTTTTTAGATTATATACTGTGTGTATGAAATCCTGAATTGACATTTTTCTGCCTCACTAAAATAGATAGCTCAGTTGTATTTGTCATGTAATCCTAAAGGTTTTATATTTTCGATCTGAGGAGTTTGTCCTGGGTCGTTGTGTGTTTTATCAACATTTATTTGTGTTAAATACAATTTACAGGCCGTTCAACCACCCAAAAAAGGAAATAACATGTGCATTAGGGGTTGCACTAATAAAACGATCACTGATTTCAAATAACTTAAAAGGGGAAACGAATAATGCAAAAATACCTTTGTATGTTTAGTACTACATAAGAGAAGTGCAAATTGCTGTAATTGTATTTGAAGACTTTTTGGGTGAGCTTATTTGACAAATTTCTGAACTGCATTCTTTTTGATAACTATATTCAGTCTACTTTTTGTGTTTTAAATGAGTAGACTTACTTCTAAATTTTAATAAGTTAAAAGTTTTAGATTCTGGGCATAATCCCTAAAAATGAGGATATACTGCTCCTATGAACTGTGCAAGCTGACGCTGTAGGCATTCCTTACACAGGCAATAATCAACTTAAGGGTTTTATTCTTTGAAAATCCTAGCATCATACCATTAGAGATCTTCATGCATTTTAGATGCAGATTTTCCAGCAGCCTTGAGTTACTTTTGTTTACTTTTGCAGACAACCTTCTGTTTGGTGATGAAATAATTACCAACGGTTTTCATTCCTGTGAAAGTGATGAAGATGATAGAGCCTCACATGCAAGCTCTAGTGACTGGACTCCAAGGCCACGCATAGGTATGTTTTCAGAGAATACATGCCTTTCTTTGTATTTTCATTTTATATTAACTAAAATGTATAATTCTCTTTCTCCTCAAGCTGGTGATGAGGTTCTTAGATGCTTGCTGAGATTTAATGTCAGCTCATGTTTTTAGGGAAAGTCTAGTGCTTTGTTCTGTTTTTGTTTTTAAACAGCTCTGGCCCTTGGAAGCGGACCTCTGGTATTTCTTAGACAATCAGGTCCTTTTCTTCTCACCTGGGATCCTTTTCACTTGTACCCTGTTTGTAACACTCTTCCTCCAGTTAAAATATCATGCTCCCTCACTAACATCCCTACATTATTTTTTTAGCAATTAATAAGTTTTCTTTTTATTGGCTTGTTTCCCCTACTAGTCTATAAGTCCCACAGGGACAGTAATTTGTGACTGATTTCATTTGTATACCGTTTTGTCAGTACCTAGAAAATGCTAGGCGTAATAGTTTTCTGTTCAGTAAATATTAAATATGTGCATGGAATGAAAAAGAATTTTGAAGTAGAGCACTGATTTTTATACCATGATTTCAACATAACCATCTCTAATGTGATCTTTTCCTTAAGGTGCTCTCTTTAAACATAATGATGACTGTCTCTTCTTCTTAGGTGTAATATTTGCTATATATTTTTCTCAAGTGAGGAAACTGATCTGTTTCAGGTTAAAAAATTAGTGCTCAAAGCATCAGCATTGTATGTATCATTTGGGAGATCTGTTAATATCAAACTGAAAATTATAGGAAGAAATCAAGTTATGTGTAGATCTCCTCTCTCTGTTTTCCTTTTTGTCTTTAATGATATTTCGGATTTTCAGGACTGATAATAGGTTATGATAATATATTTGTCGAATCCTTTTGTATATCTGTTACAATACATTTTCCTGGATTTTACCTATAGAAACTTAATTCTAATAGTTTGACTCTTAAAATACATACTTGGTATTTTGTAGCTAAAGGGTATGCCCAGTTCAATTTGATTTCCCTTGTTTCCTTGGGGTAGAGATTTAGCTCTGAAGATGTAAGAATGAAATACCTTATTGCATTTCCTTACTTAGTAAAAAGTGATACTAAAGGTTGCTAATTTAGAAAATAAATGAGATGTTTAATTACTTGCAAGTGGATTTGATCTTAACTCATCATTTTTTCATATAGGTCCATATACCTTTGTTCAGCAACATCTCATGATTGGCACAGATCCTCGAACAATTCTTAAGGATTTACTACCAGAAACAATTCCTCCGCCTGAATTAGATGATATGACACTGTGGCAGATTGTAATTAATATCCTTTCAGAACCACCAAAAAGGAAAAAAAGGAAAGACGTTAATACAATTGAAGATGCTGTGAAATTACTGCAAGAATGCAAAAAAATAATAGTTCTAACTGGAGCTGGGGTATGTAAGATGTATAATTAACACTAGTAAAAGGGGGTGGTGGCATTTTTTTTTCATGCTTTTTCCAATTAAACATTTTTCTGGTGTAGAACAATTTATCCTTACATGATAATGTTTATGTTGGAAACTGCTAAAAAGTGAGTGCCACAGCTATTACTAAATTGGTTCTTTTTTTTTAATGTCAGAATCTTAAAAAAATATTTGTTTATTAGCATAGTGGAGTTAAGGCAGGATTTTTACAGGTGATTCTGCTTGCATTAAAATGTCTCAGAATGTGATGGAGAAATTGGATCTTTGTTACGTCTGTAGGGGGAAACCAGTAGCCTGGATTCATATTCACAAGTAAAGAACTTAGTATTGGGAGAATAACAGATTCCTGCTTACCCATTTTAAGTTGAGGTGATACGATTCTGGTGGCTTGACATTTTTCATTTGCCCCAGTCTTAGGATTGCAGTTACCAGCTATGAAAGATTTGCTTCTTGTATGTATTAACAGAATACTGAATGTTACATGGTAGTAGTGACCAGAGCAACTGCTGGAATATAATTCAGTCCTGTTTTCTGCCATTTTATGTTAAGGGGAAGGATGTCACATTTTCTTAAATGATCAGCAAAAATTAGTTGCTCCCAGATGTGATTTGTGATTTAGACAGGTTTGTCTTACTGAAGTCACTATGGAATCAACACTAGTAAAATTGTAAAACAAATCATTTTTGAAATCCCTATTTGAATTGTCAAGGTTTAGTTGTAGGAAAAGGTGTCTAAATCTATTTTTTTTTTCTTTTAAGATTTATTTATTTTTGCGTAGAAGAACTGGGGTGTACGCCAGAGGGTGGGGTGTGGGTAAGAGGATTCATCAGAGACAGTGGGAAGCAAAACAGCCAGATCCACTGAAATACACTGCTAAGGGGAGCAGCGGGCAAAACAGGAGAGGTCTGCTGCACCATGTGGGTTAGCTCCCTCAGGCCACCGTGGTGGGCCGTCAAGGTGGTTATGCTGAAACTCAACCCTTCTAGGCCACCAGGGAGGCCCCTCGATCTATTCTTAAAAATTGAAATATTGTACAACATGATTTTTTAAAAAAAAAAAGCAAAATTTCATATTCTTAAGATGGTAGAACCCTAGCAAGATGAACGATTTCTTTGGAAGTATCCTCTTCTCAATTTACAGCTGCTTTAATTTATTGGTAAAATAAAGGTTAAAAGTTAGCCTGCTTTAAAATTCCTTATCCCATTATGAATGGAATATGTGGTGGATGTAATTTTACTGGTTTTGGGGATGTTTTATTTCTTTTTGAAATTAGAATAGGGCAACAGTTCTGTTACCAAAAGGAAGTTTTAAACTAAAAATTTTCGAATATTCTCTAGTTTGGTATAAAAGCTACTAATTATAGAGGTAGAAGATTCAACTGCATAAAGTATATCATGCTTATTTCAGGTATCTGTTTCTTGTGGAATACCTGACTTCAGGTCAAGAGATGGTATTTATGCTCGCCTTGCAGTAGACTTCCCAGATCTTCCAGATCCTCAAGCAATGTTTGATATTGAGTATTTCAGAAAAGATCCAAGACCATTCTTCAAGTTTGCAAAGGTACTATGAACTCTTTAGTTGTTTCTTTGGCATCTTCTTGTCTTGAAGTATTTTATTCATGTACAGTCTTAAGCTTACCATTTATTGTATAGCAAAATTGGTAACTGTGGTGTGGAGTAAGATCAGAGAAATAAGTCATTTCAGTCAGAACTCTCTTCTTCCCAGAAGGGCTGTCATTTAATTTATTTTAGGATTGAGGTTATTTTCAACTAAGACTTCTACATTTTTCAAATTTGTATGTCAGTAGTAGCTTTTACATAATGCAGTCTTTTCAGATGTTAGTAGGCCATATGAAAGTAACAATTGTTTTGATTTCTAATATTTTCTGTGGGTCATAAGATTATAACACATGATTTGGTATGTTTTTGGTAGACAGTTTTTAACATGAGGATATGACTGAAAAATTCGTGATGGAGTGGAGAAGATTGGTTGCGTTTAGTCAATTTTGTTCTGCTCTAGTCTTCTGGAGTTCAGAAGTTTCCTTGCCACATGTGGCTGTTGAGTATTTGAAGTGTGTTGATGTGATCTTTGAGAGACATAAGAGCTTTTGGAATATCTATTATTGAAAATGAGAAAATATATCATTTAATTTATTACACAATAGCAAATATTGGTTATAGTAGAAATAGTAATACTTTCAATTTTGGGTTGTAAATCATGGAAGTTTTAAATTGTGGGTGGTTACTAGGATATTTTATGTTATACATGACTCACCTTATACTTCTATTGGGCAGCTCTGTTCCAGAGTAACGTTTGCTATTATACCATGATCAAAATCTTGTAGTCATTAGAAACTTTTTTCCTATAGTTTAGTAGACATTATAAAATTGTCACTGTTAAAGTTCAGTGTGTTTGAAAGGATTTTTTGTTTTAATGACTTACAGTGACGCTAGGAAATCTTTGAATTTTTTTTTATGTATTTATTTCTTGTGTAGAACTGGGGTTTAGGCCAGAAGTGCAGGGGGGTGAGAGGATTTACAGAGGGTGAGAGGGCAGAGTAAGGAGCAGAACAGGCAGATCCACTGAAATACACTGCTGAGGAAAGGAGCAGGTGAGACAGGAGAGGTCTGTGCCACATGTGGATTAGCTCCCTCGCTGGGAATCAAACTCACCGAATTCAGGCATAGACTTGATAGTGCTGATACTTAACCCCTGGGCCACCCAGGGAGGCCCAGTACCTGAATTTTAAATAAAAGGATACCTTCAACTACTTTCAAATCATAGAGTCTTTTTATATAACTACAGTACCTGGTGTTTAAATTGGTGACTGTCTTTGAAGAGACACTTTGTTTCATCCAGATATAGTTACAAATAAGAATTGCAGTAAGTGGGACAATTGTATTAAAATTTCATTTGTTAAAGTTGGAATTAAATTTGAAAATATTTAGGCTGCCAAGAGAATTTTTAATCTTTCTAATGGTCAGCTTGAATCTAGAACAATCCTGAACTTTTTACCTCAGGTATTAGTAATGAAAGTCAGCTGTATCTCTTGCCCTTAGAGCAGACACCTAGTTATTCAAATTGAATTAAGTGAATGTAAAGTTACTAGGTCTTTGTTTTTATTTTTCTTTATTAGATTATGAATTAATGATGATTTGCTGTCTTAACATGTTGGTATACTAGGTGATGTTTAAGATCAGTGTAGTGTCACTTCATTATAGGTTTCTTGGATTGACCTAGGCTGCCAACTTTTTCTTCCTCACTTACAAAATTGCCTAGTAAAGTTGTAACCTGACACTTGAAAAACTGGGAAGAGAACTGAGAAAGACTGTTAACCTTAGTTGTCTAAGGCAACTAGGCATTCATTTTTAGCCTAAACCGTCTTTGACATATGTAAGAATCTGTAGAAGCAATTCAGAATTTGATAAAGACAAATTACAGGAACTTTTAAAATCCATTTAATAGAAATCTAGACAGTGCATAAAAGAAAGTATATCATTATGGTAAAATTGCCACAGTGTCAATGTGTTTACAGTCTTAAACACTACACATTTTATACCACCTGGGAGAAGAAAAGGATAGAGGTGTCATTTTTCATTTCTATAAATTTTAAGGACTTACGCATGTTTTAATAAAATGGAAAAAATAAGTCCATTTATAAAGGACAACTTTTTCCAGTGTTTATATAAATTTAATTTTACTTTATTGCTTTTCTGAGTTTTCATTTAAGTTATGGTAGGAGCTAAAATAAACTAACCTTTTCAGTTGCTACTCATAGAATTGTCATTCTTTAATTTGCACATTAAGATCTGCCTGAAAGAAAGTTTGTAGCTACTGAAGTATCACTTAAAATTTATTAATAGAGATTATTAATTTGGGTTTTAAAATGAATACGAAAAAACTTGAGAAATAAGGACAGCAGAATGCTAGTGCCCAAAATGGGGTGGGGGGGCAAGGAGGAGAGTGTGTAAATATTGTTATATTTTATTAGATTTTAAAATAGTACATGAGTAAAATACTCATAACCTAAAATTTTCTGCCTGTGTTATCCTAGGCAGAAAATTTACTAAGATGATTATGATTTTTACTAAATATGAGAATGAATTTAACATGAAGCCATAAAAATTGGAAATATTAGTGAAATATACATTTTAGAAGAAAGTAAGAATTTCTGCACAGTCATTGATTGTATGTAATTATTGATTAGAAGCTTAGATTTCATTTAGCTTGAAAATTCCAGATATGGTCAAATGGTTACTGACCTGTTAGAGCAATGTAGCTATATTGGTATTTTTGACTGGATAATTGTTCTAGGAGCTCCCTCTCCAATCTTGGCGATCAAAAATATCTCCAGACACCGCCGTATATCCCCTACAGAATTACTCCCTATTTGAACATGAGTGAATTACAGTGTGCCAGACTGTGGTACCACTTAAAATTTTTTTTGCCCACGAACAATTAAGGCTATTATTAATGTTATGTAGCCATGTTCAGAACCATTATCCTGTATAATAAGGGCTTACATTGATTAGTGGTAGTTTTGGTCATAGTTCTCAGGATTCTAAAATAATTTTCTGGTGCCGATACAAATGAGTGGTTGTATTAAGTGGTTGTATTAAGAGTTAGATATTGAAAAACTTTTAAAGGTCTGTATTTTAAAATGTTGCTATGCCATTTTTGAATTTTGTTAATTACTCCTAAGTAATTGCTAAGGGTTCTGATATATTTTGCCTTACTGCTACCTAGAAAGATCGAATAAAATTGCACTACTCAGACTGTATAAGAGGGATGATTTATCATATACTCCAGACCTTTGCCTATCACCTCTCCCCACACCCCGGGGGTGGAAAAAACTCTTTTAATACATTGCTTGCATTAAAATATTTTATATGGAGTGGTGGAGTGTATATGATAAAAAATATTGAACAGTACAAAACATAAATGTTATTTGGCCTTTCCCTTCAGTCTTTGTTACCTGTAAAATGCTTTCTCGGGTATCCTTCAAAAAAAAAAAAAGTAAACCTGTTTGTAAATTATCAGTTAAACAGGTAAAAAAATTAGTATCTTCTCAATATATAGTGTCTGTTTTTATTAGTGGACTACTGCTTTTGACTATTGGCCATGTGTTTATCTTTGAATGACTTGTTTTGTTCTTAGCCATTTTTTTCAATTATGAGACTTTTTTTCATTCTAATTTTTGGGAACATTATTCTTGAAGTGTGCTTATATTAATTAGGTGATTGAAATTCCAGCCGATTAAGGCCACAAAGATGTGCAAAATGAAATACACTTACTGGACTAGTCTAGTCTTATTTGACTAGTTTGTAAATACCTAATAGAAATGGTACGTAACCTGAAAGGGGAACATGAGGTTGAGGAGTCAATTGAAAAGGCAGTGTGCATAGTGGTGAAGGCGGCTGTTTTGTTCTCAATTTGGGGTTTGAATGATGGCTTTACTTAATGGCTCTTGTGAGTTTTTGCCAAGTTACCTCTTTGCTTTGATTTTTCCATTTACAGAACAGGAATATGAATATATAAATATACATTTGTGTGTACATGCATACATGCATGTATATGTCTGTGGTAGAAGTGCTCCTTTGTGCCTGGTGCAGTGAAACTCGTTCATTGGCAACTGATAGCTTAATTGAAATTCTTAGGTTAGGTTAGTACAGAGGTTGCAAATGACACCGTCAATTCCAGGTGTGACCTGTTTTTGCCCAGCTGGTGAGCTAAGAATTAATTTTTAAATGGGGAAGAGGGGGATCAAAATAATGTTAATATATTATAGTATATGAATATTATATGTAATTCTAAAGTTATTGGCCATAAATAAAATTTTACTGGAATGTAGCCATGTTTATTCATTTGCATGTTTGACCACTTTTTGCACTGCAATGGCTGATTGGAGTGTTTGCTATAGAGACCATATGGACAGAAATTGTATGGCCCAGAAAGCTCTGGATATATATTATCTGGTATCTTTGTATGTAAAAAATATGCTAAGTTTTGAGTTCCTCAAGGAGCCAGACTTAAAAAAAAAAAAGTTAAAACTGTCCAGTGGCAAACTAATTTGTAAGTATTGATTTGTTAAGATACTGAGTAGTCTATCTAAAGTGTGGTTTTGCGGGATAAATGAAACAAGGAATTATGAGGATTTTTCCTTTACTCCATTGATTGGTTTCACTTCTGTCAGTGTAAAGAATTTAGGTCCTAATTTCTTAAACATCTCTACTTACTGCTTCCCTCTACTATGTAGGAGTTGGATATTAGCAAATAATGGTATCTTAAACTTTGATGAGTCATTTTAGTTTTGAGGGGTGCAATGAACACCCCTGTGTTTGACTAAAGTGTTATTCACATTTCTAAAAATGGGTAAGAAAGCAGAGTTTCTGCTACAAAGACATTAAAAACTCACTATGGCAAATAGTTGTATTCTTGCTCATGAAGCCTGCTCTGGAGGTAGTAATTCATGCCTGTTTTAACTGACATGTTTTGTCAGTTTCCCTACTACTTTAGATCCCCTTATTTTGTTGTCCTGCCAACTCTGATATTAATACTTTTATCCAGAGGACCTTTAAAGAAGTTGTGGCCTCTGGCCAGTTCCTCGATTGTTTGTATGTTTTTAGACACCGTTGTATGGAAGCAGAGTAGTGTCTTTTTAATATTTGGTCTAAATTCTGCTTCCATTCTAATCTTTAAGGATCCCTATGGCAATAAACAAAATCCCAGCCCATGTTACTGGTAGCTTAATAAGACTTTAGGATATTTAGATTTGAAATAGCCTTTCTTGCTTTGAACAGGTTAACATGCCATAGTTCCAAAATGAAATAATTCATACTTGGTCTGAAAATTGTATTCCCAACCATTTGACTTTAACAAACCTTTCATGTTAAGAGCCTGCCGTAGTATTTTGTGTTAAGATAGTCCTTCCAGAGTAGTTTTTCCCTCCAGTAATTCAGATTATATATCCTAGTTTAACACTATATTTAGAAGTAAGGATTTCAGACATGGTTCACTGAATATTCAAAAGTAGATAAGACAAATCACCTAGGTTCTAACATAAAATATAAAATCGGGCAAAAAGATCCCTATTTACATTATATGCAACTACAGTAACTTTAAAGTCTAAACTTCCCTGAAATGTTGTGGGCTCAATATGAAGGGAAACTGCAGAATAGAACTGAATCTGTTGTCCCACGGGGGGGGGGGGGGGGGGGGGGAGAGAGAGAGAGAGAGACTCTTACCCTCCTCTTCAAAAGGCATGGGATGATAGAGAGAGAGACACACACACACACACACACACACACACACGGTGAGGTCTTGGTTTTCAAATTACCCTCCTCTTCAAAAGGCATAGGATGATGAGACACACACACACACACACATACACACACACGGTGAGGTCTTGGTTTTCAAATTACCCTCCTCTTCAAAAGGCATGGGATGATGAGAGACACACACACACACACACACACACACACACACACACAGTGAGGTCTTGGTTTTCAGAGCTCATGGAGCCAGTAATTCATGCCTATTTTAACTGACATGTTTTTGTCACTTTAGATCCCCTTATTCTGTTGTCTAGCCAACTCTAATATTTGTTAATGCTTTAATTGCTTTATCCAGAGGAACCTTTAAATGAGATACTATGATGTATAATCCTCTGAATGTAAGTACACTAGAACAAAGCATCCACAAAGAAGACAGTGGCTATACAGCCAGCACAACCCAGTGGTCCAAAACATCGTGGCTTTCAGTTTTCTGTAGATAGTAAGGTCTTCCTGTTCTGTCTATATGCATTATCTGTTTCTTAAATTGCAAATTTGTCCCTGGAATTCATGATCTAAATTATAGTAAGGCAAAATCTGGATTTTCGTGTAACATTTTCGTCATATGGCCATATATGTGATAGTTGTTATAATGAGACCCACATCATTTTTACTTAATCACTTATAATCTTAAACTTTTTTTATAATATCAGAAGTGAAAGTTTCCCCACTTCTATTTATGACTTGTTTTTACCCTTCCTGATTTAATATTTATATGAACATATCTATATACATATGCATATAATTTCCATTTTTTGCTTAGTGACAAAAACATCAAAAACAAAACTCACACCAGTGTCTAACTTGCTTTTTTCTTGTGTGTCATGGACCGTCTTCCAGGGTAGTGCATCTAGAACCACCCTCATTGATTTCAGTTGCTGCATAGTCTATCAGGGATGTAACACATTCCTACAACCAGTTCCTTATTGATGGACATGTGGTTGTGTCTAGTTTTCTGCTAGCATTAAAATAGGTTAGAGGCTGTAATGAATGGTAAGGAAGTAGGTAGCAGTACTACTTAAAGAAGGTAGAGAAGAAACTTCCTTTGCCATAGTCACTTACTAATGAAAATTAATAAAAACACTGTCAAAAGTTTGAGAGGACCAAAATTGATACGTTTTCTCTGATCTTTTTGCCATGTGTATATCTGAATTCTTTGTTTTTAAAGAAGACACAGCATTGAAGCATTATTTGGGGGGAAAAAACACACACACAAAATCCAGCAACTCAGCATTCATGAGCAACTCTATACTATACCAGTATGTGCCTGTGCAGTGGAAGGAAAACAATTTTGGTAAGGAATTAAAACTTTAGCTTTAAACTTCCAACAGGTTGATATTTACAATGAATGATGAATCAAAAACTTAATATTGACAGGCCTTTTTTAGTTTTTAAAAAATCACCATACCTTTATTTTCAATTTCAGTTTAAACTTTCCCCTTTTCTGTTTTAAAAAAAAAAAATTGCAGCCAACAAAAGTTAGATCGATCTTGAGGTGTGTATTTCTTTTGCCTTTTATTAAAATATCAAACATTCATTAGAGGTATTTTGGATTGACTATCTTTTTCAAGGGACCAAGTTCACTAATTGCTGAGTTTTATACATATTACAGCAAATCATTTTGTAGGTGTGTGTTGCATCCATATAGATGCTTTGAGGTGCTTGTGTATCTTTTTTTTAATTATGTATGCATAGGGAGTTGTCATTGGTATTTTTTTGTTAAGTTTAAATATATGGCATCTGTTGCACTATTTAATTTTTATTTAATTTTTTTTTTACCATTTATATCATGTAGGAAATATATCCTGGACAGTTCCAACCATCTCTCTGTCACAAATTTATTGCCTTGTCCGACAAGGAAGGAAAACTACTTCGCAACTATACTCAAAACATAGATACACTGGAACAGGTTGCAGGAATCCAAAGGATAATTCAGTGTCACGGTTAGTAAGCTTCAGGATTGCTTTCTATTTTTAGTATTTTATAGGAAAAACATCATAATTAGAAATTATACTATTATCCAGAAACAGAGCATTAAGCCTTATGGATCTTAAAATATGATCAGCTGTAGAATTAAGTAGAATACAAAAAATGAAAGCAGACATATAGCATGCTACTTAATTTTGTAAAACTTCAAATATTGTGCTTTTGGATTACAAAAGAAAGAGCGATGAATTCCTTTCTTGATTATAAAAGTTGTGTTAGATAAGTATGAGAAAATATGATTTCTTTAGTTTCTGAAACTGTAATTGAGATATACAAGATGTAAAAATTTTGAAGACTTTCTAAACCAACATTTTCTTATGTGTCTAAACTGTAAAACACAACAGTTAAGGTAAGGTAATACAGTTGTAATCATCCAACTCTGCAGAATTTTAGTTGTGGAGGAGTTGGTTTATTTTATTGAAAGAGTAACTTTATCATCATCACTATATAAACATCTCTGGTTGAGAATTGGGTTCTCTCCTAAGTTATTCACCCCTACAGTCTCCTGTGGAGTTTGTTGAAATTGTAAAATTTTC
>PVIJ01013623.1:0-36455 GCA_004024925.1 Scalopus aquaticus | reverse complement strand
GTATTTTTTTACATTATTATGTATTTCCCATAGGTTACCCACCACCAATTCACCTGTGAACCATCACCATAGTCCCTTGTGCTCTTTTCTACCCTTTTTTGAGCCCTTATCCTCCCCCTCCCTTGCTGGATGTCTCTTTCTTGTTTGGTTCTGTTCTTATGTTTTTAATAATAGCCTTTCTAAGAGGTGTGAGGTAATAACTCATTGTGGTTTTCATTTGCATTTCTCTAATGAGTGATGTTGAATACCTTTTCATTTTCCTATTGGCCAGATGTTCGTATCGTCTACCCATTTTTCATGGAATTGTATTTTTGCTTTTGAGTTGAATGCATTCTTTATATGTTTTGAATATTAACCTAAACCCTTATCCGATTTGTGATTTACAAATATTTAATAGCATTCCCTAAATTGTCATTTCATTTTGTTGATGACTTTACTTTCACATTTTATATTCAAGCTTTTTGTGTCCAAAGAAATCTTTCCTTGTGCCAAAGTTGTAAAGACCTTTCTCCTCTATTTTCTTCTTTGAAATTTTGTGTGATTTTGCTTTTTACTTAGGTCTTCACTCCTTTCAAATAAATTTTGTAGTATGAGGTAAGGATTGAGATAATTTTTGTGTGTATTCATATTCAGTAGTTCCTTTCTCAATCTATGTTTATCCTGACTCCAAGAATACAGTTTTGATTACAGTAAGTCTTGAAATTAGTCTTTCATCTCATTCTTTTTCAAAATTATTTCTGTATACATTTTAGAAAGAACTTGCTTGCAAGTTCCATGAAAACAAACCTGGTGGGCTTTTGAATGGATGGATTAACTTAATCAGTTTGGAGAGAACTGATTATATTTCCTATCCATGGTTATAGTATATCAGCAAGTTTATAGGTCTTTTTAATGTCTCTCTGCAGTATTTTATACTTCCCTATGTAAAGGTTTGAAACATGTGTTATTAAATTTATCTCTAACCATTTTGTGTTTTTGGATACTGTCATCTTTAAAATTTTAATTTCTGTGTTACATTTTAGTAATTCAATTTAGTAATTAGGAATATTTCAGACTTTTTCATTGTTATACATGTCAGGATGCATAATCAGTGATTTTTGATCTTACTGTGGTAACTGCTTTGGGGCGCCATGAACTGCACCATGTAAGAAAGTGAACTGACTTGTCATTCCCATCTCTCCCTCTCCTTAAACCTCCCTGTTCTCTGAGAATGAATAATATTAAATTAGGCAAATTTATAATCCTACAATGATCTCTTAAGTATTCAAGTGAAAGGAAGAATCACAAATCTCTCACTTTAAATCAGTTAATTTTTTAAGCTGAAATAATTTTCAGCTTAGCAAGGAAGATACCTCAAAAGCTGAGATAGGTCGAAAGCCAGCCCTCATGCATCAAATAGCTAACTTATGAATGCAAAAGAAAAGTACTCAAAGGAGATAAAAAGTGTTACTCTCGTGAATACACTAATGATAAGAAAGTAAAGCTTATTGCTGATATGGGGAAAGTTTTAGTAGTCTGGAGGGAAGATCAAACCAGTCACAGCATTCCCTTAAGCCAGTGTCTAATCTACAACAAGACCCTAACTCCCTTCAATTCAGTGGAGGCTAAGGTGAGGAAGTAGCAGAAGAGAAGTCTGAAGCCAGCAGAGATTGGTTCATGTAGTTTAAGGAAACTCTCTAACATAAAAGTGCAAGTTGAAATAGCATGTTATATAAAAGATATAGCTAGGATAATTAATGACAGTTCCTACACTAAACAACAGATTGCCATCTAGACAAGACAATCTTACATTGGAAGAAGAAGCCATGTACAGCTTTCACAGAGAGGAGAACTCAGTGGTGGGCTTCAAAGGACAGGCTTACTCTTTTAGGCGGTAATATAGCTGGTGACTTTCAGTTGAAGTCAGTACTCATTTACCGGAAAAACCATGCTCATTTACTATAAAAATGCTGCCTGTGCTCTATAGAAAATGGAACACCAAATCTGGAACACAGCACATTGCATACAACATGGTTTACTGGATATTTTAAGCCTACTCTTGAGAACTTTTGCTGAGAAAAAAGGTTCTTTTCAGATTGTTCCTGCTTATTGACAATCCACCTGGTCATCCAAGAGTGCTGATGGAGTTGTACAAGGAGATTAATAGTGTTTTCAGTCCTGCTAAGACAATATCCATTCTGCAGCCATGGATCAAGGAGTCAGTTGGAATTTCAAGTCTTTATTTGTCACCATAAAACAATAGCTGTTGTAGATAGTGATTCCTCTGATGGATCTGGGCACAGTGAATTGAAAACCTTTTGGAAAGAATTCACCATTCTATATACCATTAAGAACATTTGTGATTTATGGGAGGGGGTTGGAATATCAACAGGAATTTGGGAGACATTGATTCTAACTCATGAACTTTGAAGGTTCAAGACTTTAGTGGAGGCAGGGACTAAGATGTGGTATAAATAGCAAGAGAACTAGAATTAAAGTGGAGCCTTAAAGTGAAGATGTGACAGAATTGCTACAGGCTCGTGATAAAATTCTAATGTATGAGGAGTTGCTTCTCATGGATGAGGAAAGAAATTGGTTTCTTTAGCTGGAGTCTACTCCTGGTGAGGATCCTTGAACATTGTTGAAATGACAAAAAAGGGTTTAGAAAATTATGTAAACTTAGTTGGTAAAGCAATGGCAGAGTTTTTTGAAATTGACTCCCAATTTTGAAAGGCGTTCTAACTGTGGGTAAAATGCTATCAAACAGCAAGGCATGCAACAGAGAAATTTTTCATAAAAGGAATAGTCAATCTGATAACATATGACCAAGGGGTACCCAAGGACCCCAAGTTGTTAAGGGGTGCATGCTCTAAAAGGGATCTAGCCATTTGTGCATACAAACACAAAGGAAACACTGTTCATGTGAAAGATTTTTTAATAGAATTGGTATGCAGAGAGAATGAGAGAGAGAAAGAGAGATTTCAAATAAGGTTCCCAATAAAACTCCCCAAATTTCCTATCCCCTTATTATGGGCAAATGCCTAGCCAGACAGACTTGGCCCAAAGAGGGCTGCTGAGGCCCAAAAGTTTGCCACAAGTCTAAAGTGCCTTCTGGCAGGAGTAATTTTGGCAGGTCCCAGAGAGCTAAAATAGAAGGAGAGGCTCAAAATTCAAAATATACCACATAATCCAACATCAGATGAAGATAACAACTGCTTTTGTCTTTGCCAGAGTCCAGGAGCAGCTTCCCCACATGTCCCTCACACTTGTCTGTTTCCAAAGTGTTTCTCATGTCTTTCCTTCACATGTCTCTGGCCATGGTCTCCTTCCAGGGTGCAAGTGAAAGCCAGAAAAGCAAAAGAACAAGAGAATGCATTTAGTTATAGATCAAGGATGTCTGCTTAACTCTGCCCCTAGTTCTCAGCAACCCCCCCATTCAGGAAGTCAGGTTCATGGTGTGCTGGGAGTTGGGGTTCTTAACACCTGATATCTTCAGCTTGGAGATGAGGAGTGGAGTCTGAGGAATGGAGTTCATTCAGAATGTCATTCACTGGTGCAGAGTTTGCTCCTTACTATTCCTCTAAAAATTTGATGCAGCAGATATCATCTATGTCTTATTTTAAGAAATTGCCACAGCTACCCCACCCTGCAGCAACCCACCACCCTTGTCAACCAACAGCCATCGACATTAAAGCGGGCTCCTCCACCAGCAAAAAGATTAAAAATAACTGAAGCCTCAGTATTGTTTGGCAGTATTTTTTAATTAACCCATGTATACTTTTTTAGACATGATGCTGTTGCACACCTAATAAACTACATTATAGTGTAGACATAACTTTTACATGCTTTGGGAACTTTAGTGCCATATTTGCTTTCCTGAGGTTGCCTCGAATTGAACCCGCCGTACTTCCATGGTGTTTTGAATGTAGATAACCCATTATGATTGTTACATCCTTCTCATGAATTAAGCCTTTTATCATTATAAAATAGCTCTCTTTACTTTTGATAATATTTTTTATCTTGAAGTCTACATTAGCTCTTATTAATATAGTCATTCCATTCACACTTTTGCAGTTTTTTTATGGTATGTCTTTCCATCCATTTACTATTAATTTGTGTCTGTATTTAAAGTGTGTCTCACAGATAGCATTCAGCTAAGTCTGCTTTTATGTCCATTTTGACAACCTCTACCTTTTTGAATGTTTGGTCTTCTGCCAGTTAATTGTACTTGTTGATATGGTTGGTTTTCACCTTTGTTATTTTGACTTGTTATTTGTATCTTTTAAAGTGATTGATTACCCTGGGAATTAAAATATTAAAGTATTTTTCATAATTTACTTAAAGTTAAAATTTATGTACCATACATAGCACATTAAATATAAAAAACTTTCTTCTATATATGTTCATTCATTCCATTTTCCTGTATTTATTCTTTTAAGTTATATTTATTGAGATAATATTGATTTATATCGCAGTGTATGTCTTAAGAGTATAGGTTTGTACAATTGCATGTTCTTTGACCACACCCACCACCAAAGCCCCTAAGTCCTCCATTAGACTACCCCTTCTCCTTTGCTCTCACCCTGTCACATACCCCTTCTGATAGCCTTACTCATAGTCCAGCATGCTTTTCCCCCTCCTATTTTCACTCCTCCTTCTCTGCCTCTCTTTCCCTTTTCTTCCTGGGTGCCTCTGTGGTCAACTTTCAAGGTTTGTCTTTGACCTTTTGTTTGGTTACTCTGTATTCCACATGTAAGTGAAACCATCTGATATTTATCTTTCTCCTTTTGACTACACATAGTATAATCCCTTACAGATCCATCCATTTGCTGCAAATGCCTTGAGTGAGGGTTTTTTTTTAATTGCTAAGTAGTATTCCATTGTGTATATACCACATCTTTTTGATCCATTCATCTGTTTGGGGCCATTTAAGTTGTTTCCATATCTTGGTTATTGTTAATAGTGCTGCTATAAATATAGGAACGCAGGTTTCCTTTCAAATTGGTGTTTTTGTGTTCTTTGGGTAGATACCTAGGAGTGGAAATGCTAAGTTGTATGAAAGATCCATTTTTAGTGTTTTGGGGGAACTTCCACCCAGCTTTCCTTAAGAGCTGAGCCAGTCTGCATTCCCACCAATAGTGTAAGAGAATTCCCTTTTCTCTATATCCTTACCCGCACTTGCTTTGGGTTTTTAAAATATGGACCATTGTCACAGGTGTGAAGTAGTATCTCATTGTGGTTTTGATCTGCATTTCCCTGATAAGTGGTGATGAACATGAACATTTTTTCATATCTGTTGGCCATCTACGTGACTTCTTTGTAGAAGGGCCTGTTTAACTCTTCTGCCTATTTTTTTATTGGTTTATTTGTTTTGGTTTTGTTGAGTTCTATAAAGTCTTTGTAGATCTTTGATATCAGTCCCTTGTCAGATGTATGATGTGCAGATATTTCTCCCATGCATTAGGGTGTCTCTTCATTTTGGTTACCAGCTCTTGCTGTACAGAAACTTTTTAGTTTGATGTAGTCCCAGCTGTTTATCTTTTCCTTCATTTTCTTTGTTTCTGGAAATGGTTCCTCAAAGATGTTTCTGAAGTTTATGTCATGAATTGTTTTTCCTATGTTTTCTTTATATTTTATGTTCTTTATGATAGTTCTGATATAAAATACATCTAGAAACATGACTAACCCTACTGTATAATGCTGTAATTTTTGTTTACACAGTCATATGTATTTTAGTGAAAATAACGGGAAATAATCTCTTATGCTTGTCTTCATATTATGGGTCCTTCTTCATTTCTTTATAAAGATCTGTTTCCATTTAGTATCACTTGTCTTCTGCTTAATGATCTTCATGTAGCATTTCTTGTATGTAATTTCCTGTTGATGATACATTTTTTCCATTCTCTTTTTTAATTTGTTAATTTATTTTACAGTGTTTGCTTTCTTTCCTCAAGTGTAGTCCCCATCAGGTTTCTACCACCAATTCACCCATACACCGTCACCATAGTCCCTTGTGCTCTTCTCGCCCCCCCCCTTCTAAACCCTCTTCCTCTCCCCTGCAGCATGTCTCTGATTTATAGTTGCTCGTTTTATTTTGTTGTGATTTTTTTTTGTTTTTTAATTTAATCTTATTATTTTTTTCTTTCCCTGCTCCCTTGTTTGGTTCCCCTGTATTCCTCCTATAAGTGAAACCATCCTATATTTTTTCTTTTTTCTTCTGACTTATTTCACTGAGCATAATCCCTTCTAGCTCGCTCCATGTTGCTGCAAATGGCATTAGTGTATCTTTTTAAATTGGTAAATAGTATTTAATTGTATATATACACCACACATTCTTGATCCAGTCATCTACTTTTTGGCATTTGGTTTGTTTCCATCTTACCTATTATAAACAGTGCTACAATAAACATAGGAGTGCAGGTTTCCTTTTGGATTTGTGTTTTTGTGTCCTTTCGGTAGATTCCCCAGGAGTAGAATTGCTGGGTCATAAGGTAGCTCCATCTTTAATAGTCTGAGGAACCTCCATACAGCTTTCCACAGTGGTTGGACCAGTTTTCATTCCCAAAAGTAGTGTAGTAGAGTTCCTTTTTCACCATAACCTCGCCACTATTTGTTGTTGCTAGTTGTTTTCATGTGTGCCATTCTTTTTTTTTTTAAGATTTTATTTATTTATACATACAAGCTGGGGTACAGGCCAGAGGCATGGAGCGGTGAGAGGGCTCACCAGAGACAGAGTGGGGAGCAGAACAGGCAGATCAGAAGTATACTGCTGAGGGGAGCAGCGGGCGAGGCAGGAGAGGTCTGCCGCACCATGTGGGATTCTCCCCGGCTGAGCTTTGAACTCGCATCGCGCACTGCCGACAGCTCCACAGCGCAGCTCTCAACTGCTGCGCCACCAGGGAGGCCCCAAGTGTGCCATTCTTACTGGTGTAAGGTGAGATCTCATGGTGGTTTGAGATGCATTTCCCTGATTATGACATTGAACATTTTTTCATATGTCTGTTGGCCATTTGCATTTCCTCTTTGGAGAAGTGCCTTTAAGTTCTTCTGCCCATTTTTTTTTTTTACTGGATTGTTTACTTTGTTTTAGTTGAATTGTTTAAGTTATTTGTATATCTTTGTGATCAATCCCTTGTCAGTTGTATGGAGTGCAAATATTTTTTCCCAGTCAGTAGGGTGTCTCTTCGTTTTGGTTAAAGTTTCTTTTGCTACACAGAAGCTTTTTAGTTTGATGTAATCCCAGCTGTTTATCTTTTCCTTTAATTTCTTTGCATTGGGGGGATGAGTCTCTGAAGATGTTCCTGAGAAGTAGTGTTTTACATATATTTTCTTCTATATATTTTATGGTTTCAGGTCTTATGTCCAGTTCTTTTATCCATTTTGAGTTGATTTTTGTGCATAGTGTGAGGTAGTGGTCTAGTTTCATTTTTTTGCTTATGGTGGTCTGGTTTTCCCAGAACCATTTATTTAACAAACTGTCCTTGTTCCATTGTATAGTCTTTGCTCTTTTGTCAAAGATTAGTTGACCATATGTGTTTGGGTTTATTGCTGTGCTTTCTATATGGGTCCATTGGTCTGTGTGTCTGTTTTTATTCCAGTACCATACCATTTTAATTATTCTGGCTTTGTAATATAGTTTGAAGTCTATATTCTTCTTTGTATTAGTCAGGAGAGTTTTGGCTATTCGAGATTTTTTTGTGGTTCCATATGAATTTCATCAGTATTTGTTCTATTTTTTTGAACAATGCCATTGAGATTTTTATTGCAGTAGCGTTGAATTTGTAAATTGCTTTTGGTAAGATGTTCATTTTGATAATGTTGATTCTTCCAATCTGTGAGCAGGGTATGTCTTTCCATTTCTTTGTGTCTTGTTCTATTTCTTTTAACAATGTTTTATAATTTCCTTTATATAGGCCCTTCACCTCTTTTGTTAGGTTTATTCCCAAGTATTTGATTTTTTTTTCAATTGTAAAAGGGATGATTTTTTTTTAGATTTCTTCTTTGGATTGGTGTATAGGAAGGCTACTGATTTTTGTGTGTTGATTTTGTATCCTGCTACTTTACTAAACTGGTTTACTGTTTTGATTAGTTTTTCTGTGGAGTTTTTAGGGTTCTCTATGTATATTATCATATCATCTGCAAATAGTGATAGTTTCAGTTCTTCTTTCCCTATCTGGATTCCTCGTATGTCTTTCTCCTGTATTATTGCTCTGGCTAGGTCTTCTAGTATTATATTGAAAAGCAGTATTTAGAGTGGACATCCTTGTCGTGTTCTTGATCTTAAAAGAATGGCTTTCAGCTTTTCATCATTGAGAATATTTTCTGTGGGTTTGTCATATATGACTTTTGTCGTGTTAAGGCATGATCCTTCTGTTCCAAGAATTTCAAGGGCCTTCTTCATAAAAGGATGTTGAACTTTTGTCAGTTGCTTTTTTGGCATCTATTGATATGATCATATGGCTTTTATTTTTCTTTTTGTTGATGTGTTGGATTACATTGATTGATTTTCAGATGTTGAACCATCCTTGTGCTTCTGGAATAAATCCCTCTTGATTGTGGTGTATTATCCTTTTGATGCATTGTTGGATTCTGTTGGAAAGGATTTTATTGAGGAATTTTGCATCAGTGTTCATAAGAGAGATTGGCCTGTAGTGTTCTTTTTGTGTGTGTTGTCCTTGTTCGGTTTTGGTATTAGTGTAATGTTGGCTTCATAAAATGTATTTGGAAATATTCCTTCTCAATGTTTTAAAAGAGTTTGTGTCATGAACACTTGGTAGAATTCATTTGTGAAGCCATCTTGTCCTGGGCTTTTGTCCTTGGGGAAGGTTTTGATTACTATTTCAATTTAGCTGTTTATAATAGGTTAGGTGTTCTATTTCTTCTTTTTCTAGCTTTGGATGTTTGTATAGTTCTAGGAATTTTTCCATCGCTTCAAGATTGTTGAACTTGTTTTCATATGACTGTTCATAGTAATCTGATTTTTCTTTTGATTTCTTCTGTGTCTGTTGAAATTTCTCCTCTTTCGTTTATAATCCTATTTATTTGTGCTTCTCCCGTTTTTTCTTTGTGATTCTGGCTCATTTGTCTATTTTGTTTATTTTTTCAAAGAATCAACTTTAGTTTTCATTAATCTTTTGGAATTTTTTTAACTTCTATTTCATTTATTTCTACTTTGATTTTTATTGTTTCCTTTCTTCTACCGGCTTTTGGGTTTGTTGTTGTTGTTCTTTTTCGAGTTCTTAAGATGGGAGATTAGGTTGTTTCTTTGAGGTCTTTCTTATTTCTTGATGTGAGCCTGTATTGCTATATATTTTCCTTGTATAACTGCTTTTGCTGTGTCCCATACATTCTGGAGAGTTGTGTCCTCATTGAAATTTGTCTCAGGGTACTTTTTAATTCCATCTTTCATCTCCTCATTGATCCAATGGTCTTTCAGTAATGTGGGTTCCAATCTTCATGAGGTAGGAGGATTCTGTGCTTTCTTTTCATGGTTTATTTCTAATGTGATGCCTTTATGATCAGAGAAGATAGAAGATAGAAGATAGGTATGATTTTGATCTTAGTGTATCTGTTGATGTTTGTCTGGTGTCCCAGTATGTGATCAGTCCTGGAGAATGATATGTGTGCACTTGAGAAGAAAGTGTACTCATATTTTTTGGGGTTCAGTGTCTTGTATATGTCTGTTAAGCCCATGAGGTCTGGGTCCTTACTTAGAGCTCTAGTGTCCTTACTTATTTTTTGTCTCGTTGATCAGTCCATTGGTGAAAGTGGTGTGTTCAAGTCTCCTACTATGTATGTATTTTTGCTGATATCTGTTTTCAGAGATGATAATAATTGTCTGATATATTTTGGTGCTCCTTCATTTGGTGAAAATATGTTGATGAGTGTTATGTCTTCCTGATGTATTGTCCCCTTAATCATAATGTAGTGACCATCTGTGTCTCTTTTTACTCTTTTTAGTTTGAAGTCTATTTTATCTGATGTAAGTATAGCTGTTCCTGCTTTCTTTTTGGATACATTTGTGTAAGATTGTTTTCCAACCTTTTAATTTCAATCTGTGTTCATCTTTTGTAGTTAAGTGTTTCCTGTAGACAGCAGAAGGTTGGGCTCTGATTTTTAATCCAGCCTGCTGTGCTGTGTCTTTTTATTGATGACTTTAGTCCATTTACATTTAGAGTTAATATTGATACATTGATACCCATATTAGCCATTTTTTTTTTTACCTCTTTGTGATTCTGTTCTTTACCTTATTTTGTTCTTCCTATTCATTGCTCTGTTAGTTTTGGCTTTAGGGTTTCTTGCAATATTTTTTGGAGTGGGGGTTTAATAGTGATAAATTTCTGGAGATTTTATTTGTCTGAGGAGGTTTTTATTTTTCCTTCATAAAGGAAGGAAAGCTTTGCGGGGTAGAATATTTTTGGTTGAAATTTTTTGATTTGGAGTTTGTTAAATATGTCACTCCATTGTCTTCTTGCCCATCATGTTTCTTCAGAGACGTCTGATGTCAGCCGGATTGATTTTCCGTTATAGGTTACCTGTTTCTCCTCTCTCGTCATTTTCATTATTTTTTCCTTGTCTTGGGCCTTTGGAAACTTTGCTATTATATGTCCTGCTGTAGTTTTCCTTTCATGGTGGTAATCTGGTGGTGTTCCTAGTTTCCTCTATGTCTATTTTCATTTTCCTCATGCTTGGGAAGTTCTCTTCAATTATCTCCTTGAATAGTTTCTCGGTTCCTTTGTCTCTCCTCACCTTCTGGGATTCCTGTGATTCTTATATTTCCTTTCCTTACGGTGTCAGATAGTTCTCTAAGTGTTTTTTCATTCTTTTTTGTTTGTACTTCTCTTTCATTTTATCTCTATTTCACTTTATGTCTGTATCTTCAAGAGTACTGGTTCCTTCTTCCATTTCTTCCATTCTATTTTCATGGCTTTTCCCAGAATTCTTGAGCTCCTCTGCTAATCTCTGGATATCTTCCAGTTCTTTCACTTTATTCCTCAGTTCATTGATTATATTTTTATCTCTTTCTGTGTTTTCTCTTAACTCTTTAATTGTTTTCATTATAGCTTTTTAAAAATCTTTGTCTGTTAGGTGGAGATACTCTTCTGTGTCCATATTATTGAGTTCTGGAGGTTGATTCCTTCTGTGGTATGTTGTTCCCAGAAAGGCCTGCTTGATAATTTGTAATTGTCTTCCTTCCCATTATTAGCCTTCAGCTTTGCTCTGTTTGTAATGCCCCTGTACTGCTGGTGCTGGTGGGCATGACTTCTGATTTCTCTTGCTGAGGTGTGGATGTGTCAGTGTGTGAGCTGCTGTGGCTGGATACCATCCAGGCACTCTTCTATGATGGTAGCTATTGTTCTGAGTGATGCTTTGCACTGGAGGCCCCTGCTTTTCCAGCCCCCACTGAGTAGGAGGGGATCCAATGTCTCAGCCTGTCTTAATCAAGAGATTCATGTGGCATATTGCACCTCCAGGCATATGCTGAGGCCAAGTCTATTGGGAGGTGCCTGTGGGCAGGGTGGGATGTATTTCTTTGTTGAACTGCTAGTTTCCTCTAGGAATGTCTCAGAAGTATACCAGGACAAAAGAGAGTAAGGATAGAAAGAAGGGATGAGAGGAAAGAAGGAGAAGAAAAAGTAGTGATGATAATGTTGACAGGGAGAAAGAAGAAAAAAGAGAAGAATCAGAGAACAGAAATAGTAGAGAGGGAAATGAGTAACAGACAGCAGACTGATCAATAAACATACACACAAACAGATGGGGGGGGGAAATTGCTTCTCAGGACTTTGATGGCTCCCCTTGAGCTAGTCATTGCTTCCTTAGTCTGGTCCGCTGGGAACCACTGTAGGCCCGAGTAGGGAGTCTTCCCAGGGAGGTTAGATAAAGAAAGAAAGAAAGAAAAAAACAACAACAAAAAACCAAAGATCTCAAATGAACTATAGCTGTGAGTGTGGGGGGATGGCACTCTTTCTGGGCCTGTGAGATAGTTGGGTAGGTGATGGGGCTCCTGCAGCTTCCTTAACTTGAGGGTTTGGGGTACCAAAAGGCCCCCCGCTGCAGGAACCAGCCTTCTAGGCTCCCCCTGATGTCCTTCCCACTGGTAACTGCCACTGCCACAGGTCTCCAGGAAGGGGGAGAGAATGGAAGTGCCACAACTAAGGAGCTTGCATCTGGTGCTGTATATCTATGAGGAAGCCACGTTTGCCCACCTTTCATTGTCTGGACCCCTGAGATGCCTCAGGATTGTCTTGACATCTAATCTTCAACTTTTTCCTCCCTTACTTCTAATTGTAGTGTTCCAGCTTTGTGGGTGGTGGGAAGGAGAAAACTTCGATGATATTATCTCTTCCTTTCCCTTGTCTTTCAAAATCCCTCGGAGTCTGAGTGGATCACTGGTAAGGTTGCCAAGTTTGTGTAATATGTCCAGGTCCTTCCAGGATCTTGCCATTGTTTCTCCTATCAGATGTTTTTATGGGAGAATTTGATCCTAGAGTCCCTTTGCCGCCATGTTGATCTCTGCACACCTGATGGTACATTTTCTTACATTTAAAATTTGTCTTTATCTTAACTCCTGAAAGGTATTTGTACTTCGTGTAGGATGCTGGATTTTTTTTAAAGATTTATTTATTTATGCATACAAGCTGGGGTGCAGGGCAGAGGTGTGGGGCTGTGAGAGGGTTCACCAGAGACAGAGCAGGGAGCAGAACAGGTGGATTGACTGAGTACACTGCTGAGGGGAGCAGCGGGCAAGGCAGGAGAGGTCTGCTGCACCATGTGGAATCTCCCCGGCCGAACATCGGACTCTATGCTGCAGCTGTCAACAGCTCCACAGCACTGTGCTTAACCAGGGAGGCCCTAGGATGCTGGGTTTTTAATTTATTTTTTTTAGAACTTCTAAGATATTTCACTGTCTCTTCTGACCTTTTTGTTTCTGTTGAGAGTCAGCAGACATTTTGAATCATTCACTGTTCCCTTTTGTGTGTGTTATTTTCTCTCTACTTTGAAGATTTTTCTCCTTAATTTTGGTTTTTACTATTTTGATTATGGTTGTGCCAAGACATTTTTCTTTTGTATATATCTTTCTTGGGGTTTTCTGTCTATGATCATATTGAGTCTGTTTTGTGCCTTTATCAATTCATTCAAATATTTTTTTCTTTTGTATTTGCTTTCCTTCTAGGAATCTAGTTACATTATGTTACACACCCTTTCGTGTTGCTCTACAAATGACTCAGACTCTGTCTGTTTTTAAAATATTTTTCCTTTCTAAATATTGGTGTTTTTTCAGGATCAGATATTCTACTGTTATCTTCAAACTGAGGTTAGCCAAACCAGTGAATTTTTTTTTTATTTCAGGTATTATACTTTTCAAATGTAAAATGTCTCTTTAGTGCATTTATGTAGTTCCTGTTTTATTCCTTGCAGGTTATTTCTTTAATGTTTTTAAACAGTTGTAATTGCTGCTTTAAATTCTTCGTATATGGATTTCAACATCTGGGCTCTTCTCAGGATAAATCTTCATTGAATACCTCTGAATGTAGTTCACATTTTCCTGTTACTGTTTACGTGGAGTACATTTGGATTGTAGCCTATATACTGTGATTGATATATTGGAGAGATTTTGGATTCTGTTACATTTCTCCCAAGAGTATTGATTTTACTTCTCTCAAAATCAAGCCATTAGGTTGGATGAATAACTTTTATTTCCTTCACACTGGTAGCAGCTAAATTTTTTGTTTGATTCTTTTAGCTTTGTCTAGACTACTTAGATCTATTCTTCACATGTACACTTCAGGAGTTATGAAGGATTCGGGTAGTATTTTAAAACACAATTTGGGGACACTCCTCTTTTGATTTCTCCTTTGTAACATTTTTCTCCTCACCCTTCGCTATATTCTACCTGAATCTTTACTTCCTAAAAAGAAAGTAAGGCTATGGAATTTCGTCTGTTACAGCTTCTTGGCATGGCATGGGTTAGTGTTGGCCCAGAGTTCTCAACCCTCCATTGCAGTATTTTCCTGCTTTTGATTGTTCTCCAGTGCTTTTAGATAGTTTTTGGGTGTTTATAGTCCAAAACTTATGGTTGTTATATGTGGTATTGTTATTCCAATAGGAATGTTACTCTGAACTCTTTTTAATGCATGAATTTAATAGACATTCGTTGAGGAGAGCAGTCCCATGGGGCCCTCATGAATCCCTGTTTTAAGACTTGAATTACTTAATTGGCAATAATACCGTTAATCATGGCAATAATACCGTTAATCATGCCCAGGTTTTAGCCTAGCCTTGGTAGTAGAAACTGGACCCAGAACCTTTTATTAGAGTTAGTTAGATCAGGTAGAAATAGTGAGTACACTACAAACCTACAGGGCTAGTAGTTTCAACAAGTCTTACATTTCATATTTATGTAGAGTCCAGTAAGGTAAAATCCCATTTTATGTGGTAAGTGCTAAATCATTTTGATAAACAGCTTTGGTCCTTGTAAAAATGATTCAAAAATAATGTATAATTTAGAGTTGATGGATTTGGATTTGCCTAAGGAAAAGAAAATTGCCTACAATATTAGGAAGTTCAAGATACATAACCATCTGTGACTTGATGGAGGGGGGTATAACATAAAGATGTATGATGCCATTTGTAAAACTAATTTCTCTTTCCATTTAATCTCTTGTTGCCTAAGAAAATGTAGCTAGTAATTAAGATACCATTTTGGTCTTGCTTGTAAATGCTGTTGACTTCATTAAATTTCACACTTGTGAAAAGGACCTATTAAGAGACAGCCTAAGGTAACACTTTTGAATAGCTAACTTTGTTAAAAATACGTTTCCCAAATTTCTTGCAATAAAATGTAATTGCATTTTCTGTTTTCACTCATGTAGAATCCTCTCATATTATCTATTAGAGATAAGACTTGTGCTTGAGGGAATGTTCTGTTAAAGTGGAGTAGTACAGTGACTTTTGAGTTGTCCTTTCCTTGCTATTCATAATAAATAAAGTTTTCTGGTTCCCTCTAATTTTTCTTACAATTCACTACTCATAAGGTTAGGTAGAAGAGAGAGATTCAAGAATATGTCCTCTTTGGGAAGTGTTAAACTTTAAAAGATCTGTCATTAAAGTGGTTAGGTAGTAACCAGTAAGTAATAATCATGCCTGTATTGATGGCATACCTATAAAGTTCAAAAAAAGAAAAGAAAAAAACATACCAAATGAGGGTTGGGGAAGAGGAAAAGAAAGAAAAAAAGAGCTGAATAGTCTTTTATTACTTATAGTAATATAAAAGCATAGTCCTAAGGACTCTGCGTTCTACTTGATAAAGAATGGATACATAACAAAGTGGCGTGAACAGTAATCTTATATGACTTATCTTTGTTTTATGTATTATGATTGTTTTCTATTGGAATTCTAAATTCTAATTTTTTGTAACTGATCTATAGTTACCTTAGTATAATGGATGAAATTGGTTTTAAATTAAATGTTAATATAACCTTTAAGCACCCCATATCAGGTTACCTTAATACAGATCATCTTTCAAATATCTTAATTAGTATCTCTGTCACATAAGGAAAGCAGTGAGTGCTTCTTTCCACTAATTTTTAGTCCATTTTATGTCTTTAATAAATGACATTATCATGCCTCCTTTCTTCAAAAAGTTTCTGATGTAAACATTCTTCTGTATATTTATTAATTTGAGCTTCAAAAAGACAGTCTTGAAGAAAAGACATATAGTTTTATCATTTAGGTTTGTTTTGTCCTTCCTATGATTATTAATAGAATGTGCAGTTAGTATGGATGTATTTTGTGATGTGAAAACTTTCTACAGATAATAGAAAAAAGTCTAAACTTGCTTTGAACTCAAATGCTAAATTCTTTTGAATCTAAAAATTTTTGGATAAGTTGTAATGCTTGTTTTCAAGTTAACACAAAAATCAATAACCTTCAGGTATATTCAAACAAGCGATAACCGCGAAGATGAGTGGAGGAAAATTCTCATTTTCAATAGTAATTAAAATAAAATACCTCGGACTGATGTGAAAGAAATATTTAAAAGTTGTATGGAGACAACTTTAAGACATTCCTGAATTACACAAATATAGACTTTAATAGAAAGATGGTCTTTGTTCTTCAAAAAAATATTACAAAGATGTTGATTTCTACCCATGTTAAAAATTAAACAGTCTCAATAAAAATACCGATATATTTTTCCCCCAGGAGACAGAAATTTTTAATTATAAAATGCATATGGATCACTTATTACAGGAATCTAGAGAAACCAAATAAGAGCGAGAGATTTAGCGAGGGAGGGGGAGAATATGGATAAAAACGGGGAGAGGGGAGTACAAGGGACTGTGGTGATGGTTCATGGGTGAATTGGTGGTGGATAACCCACGGGGAATACAGTATAATGTGAAAGAGATGAAAAATAATAAATATATTTATAAAAAATAAATAAAATTCATATGGAAAAATAAGCAAGAATGGTCAGGTAATCCCTGAAAAAAGAACAGTGAGTGGTGTTTAACTAAATACTGAAAAATATTATAAAACATCTACAGTTAAGAGAATGATGTGATGACAAACAATTTTACAGGCAAACCCTTCTATAAGCAAACCAGTGGGACAGAATAGAAACTTCAAAGGTAGGCCCACATCCTTACGGAGAGTTGGTATAGAGATATTGCTATCTCAAGTCACTGGGGGAAAGTGTGCTTTTTAGTATGTAGTGCCGAATAGTTTGGAAAAAAATATTTGGATATAAACCTCACACTGCATACCAAAGTAAAGTTAAATAGATAATAGATACAATGTAAGGGGGAAAAAATGAAACCCGCAAGAACAAAAAGGAAAAAAAATGGATGAATTTTACAACCTGGAGTATCAAATACCTTTCTAACTCTGACTCAGTCTAACTATTAAAAGATTGATAATTGTGACAACATAAAAAAGAGTATCTGTGCATACCAAAAATATTCTAAAAGTCAATAGCAAACTGGGAAATAGTATTTGCAGTCTAAGTCACATATTAATAACATGTTAATATACCAGGTACTCTGAAAAAATGAGACAATCAGAAACATCACAATATACTGGACAAAACTTCAAACATTCAGCTCCACAGGAAAGAAAGGCAAATGGCATTTAAACACATTTAAAGATGCTCAGCCATACTTGTAAGTGAAGTTAAAATAAAGCCAGTGATCTGTGGCATAATAGAATCCGGAGCAATAAGAAGGAACAAACTATCTATGCTAATATTCTAAATGAATAATGTCAAACACAAGGCAACATAGAATGATTCCATTTATATGGCAAAGGCTAAACTTTGCCATATGAATGGATAACTCACTACATAGAAATAAGTGTATCTGTGCATACCAAGGTAGTCACAGTTATAAGGGCAGAAATTAGAATAGTCATCAGTTAGGGGTGGTAGAATGGACATAAGGGCATTGTTTGGGGTGATGAAAATGTTCTATATTTTTGTTGTGATGATAGTTACACAAATACATGTCTTCAAAACCTGTCAGACTATATACCTCCCACAAAGTGACCATTTCAATTTACTTGAAGTAAATTAACTTAAGTTGAATTTTAAAGTAACGATCAGATGGAAACCACACTATAATTTCTTACCAGCTTAGCAAAAATCTGAGAAGTTTTACAAGGCTGTTGGTGATGCTGTGGAGAAACAGACAGTCTCACACATAACTGGTATAGTGCAAAATGGCACACCCCTTGCCTAGAGGGATTTGACAATATCTAACAAGATTACATATATATTTATCCATTGACCCAGGAGTTCTACGTTTAGAAGTATACTCTGTGGCTGTTTAGGTCCTCCTTTATTCCACAGATAAGAGACTGCTATTATTGGTTGTTTGTATATGCTATGGAGATTTTTGTTTAATGCAAATACATACGAACAGAAATGAACGTTTTTCTCCTTCCCTCTTTTACACAGATATACGCCTTCTATACACAGAGTTCTGTAATTTGTTTTTTCCATTTATGATCTCTCAAAGATCTTCTATACCAGACATTGAAGGGCTTTGGATTTTTTTGTGTGTGTGTTTAAATACATTTTTTAAATTAACAACCTTGGCATATATTCCATTGGATGCTTAATTTATTATGTAACAAATCTCCTTCTGGTGGACACTAAGAATTTTTTTCTTTTGATATTACAAACAGTACTGTGATATAAAATCATTTCCATGTGTGCAATATATCCAAATTACAAGAGCTAGAATTCCTGGGTAAAAACCCTGCAACACAATACTTAGTACTACCCAGAAGCATATTTTTAAGTTAAATTTATCTTAAGTATAAGTTAATGTCAAGAAATCTTAATACCTTTTTCCTAAACAAGACCCTGCATACTGTGCACTTTGAATACTAGAATCCTAGTATAACTGTTTCTGACTTATATCCCATATGTTCTCATGAAGCACAATTTCTTGTCACAAATCACTCTTTAAGTATTAGCTTGATATTAAGATATAACTTTTAACCACCTCTTCCTCTTGTCTCTCTCTGTTGCTTTATAAATGAATAGCATCAGTTAAAATACAAATATTTTATGGGTATTTTGAAAATCCAAAAGAATCAACTCAAAAAGCAGTAATATAGCCAGGTATAGGCATTTTTTTTAACTTAGTTTTTTTTCTATATACTGAAACTAACAGTTTAGAAAATATAGTGGGAGAAAAGAGCCCACTTACGGTAGCGCACAAATATAATGTATCTGGAAATAATAAACTTAACAATAAATGTACACATACCTATTTGAGAAAAATTATTTTAATAAAGGAAATGAAAAATGTGTGAATAACTGGAAAGACATTTGAATGGGAAAACAATATTATAAAACTTCCCTATAAGAATAGCTATTCTTAAAGCAATTTCAACAACAAAGGCACAGGATTATTTGGAAGTTTAAGAATAAAATGGAATTTACTATTTTTTTTTAGTTTAATGAGTTGATTGTAAAGTTTATCAAGAAGAGAAGAGCTTGGAAATTTTCAAGAAGCATGGAAAGGACTTTCTCTGTAAGATACTGGAATGTACTGCAGTACTTAAAACAGTGTGGATCTCAGACAGAAACAGATTGAATTTAAAAAGTAGCAACAAGTAAAGTGCCAGAAGCAAATGTGGGTTTTTCCTACATTTTATTATGGAAATTTTCAAACATTCAGAGAAGTTGAAAGAGTTTTACAGCAAATATTCATATCTTCAGCACCTAAATTCTACCATTAGTGTCTTAATGTTCTTGTTGTGTCACACATATATTGATTTATTCATTCCTCATTCTATTTAATTTTTCTATTCATTTCAAAGTCAATTTTCAACAACACCAAGTGGTGTTTGTTCCAGGGATGCAAGGATGGTTCAAATCAATTATATACTACGTCAATAAAAGGAAAGATAAAAATGCTCTGATCATATAATATGTGCAGAGAAGCATTTGACAAGATTCAATGTTCATTTATGATAATACTCAATAAAAGATAGAAGGAATATATCTAAACATAGCAAAGATTGTATAATATACCTACTCAACTGGCAAAAACTGAAAGCTTTTCCTCAAAGATTATGTACAAGACAGGCTGTTCACTCTCACCACTGTTATTCAACATGGAATTGGAAATCCTAGTCAGAACAATTGGGCAAAAGGAGGACTTTAAATGGGAAAAGAAGTAAAACTGCAGATGACATGATAGCATACTGAGAAAACCTTAAAGACTAAACTAAAAAGTTGTTAAAAACAATCCAAACAGTGATGTTTAATATACAAAAATCTATTATATGTCTATAAGCAGACAAGCTAGAAGAGAATGAAATCAAGAAAACAATCCTGTAAAATTACAATCACATCAAAAAGAACTTAATACCTAGAAATAAATGTAACAACAGAGATGGAAGAACTGTACTTTGAACATTTTAAGATACTATTAAAAGATATTGATGAAGACACAAAGAAATGGAATGATATTTCATGCTTATGTGTTGGAAGAATTAACACTGTCAAAATGACCATTTTGCCCAAAATTATATACAGTTTTAATGCAATCCCTGTCAAAATTCTTATGGCATTCTTCAAGGAAACAGGACAAACATTACTAAAATTTATATGGAGCCACAGAGGACTCCAAATAGTCAAAGGAAAAGAATGGAGGTACTAAGCTCCTGAATGTCAAACTATACTAAAAGCAATAGTAATCAAAACAGAATAGTATGGAAAATAAACATACAGATCAATGAGAGAGAATCGAGAGTCCAGAAGTAAACCCACAAATCTATGGACAGTTTATTTACAACAAAGAAGTCAAAAGCACAGTGGAGAAAGGATTTTCAATCATTGGTTGTGTCACACATATATTGATTTATTCATTCCTTATTCTATTTTTCTATTCATTTCAAAGTCAATTTAGGATGACCAAGTGGTGTTTGTTCCAGGGAAAGGTGGTATTGGGAAAGATGGACAGCCACATGCAAAATAGTGAAACTAGATCACTGTATCACAACATACACAAAAATGAATGATGATGTAAAAAATATATAAGTAAATAAGTAAATAAATAAATAAATAATCAAAATGGACCAAAGACTTAGATGTGAAACCTGAAACTGTAAAACACATAGAGTAAAGCATAAGCAATACACTCGATAGCATTGGCCTCAGAGACTCTTTGGACTGGACTCCAAGCAGCAAGGGAAACAAAAGTAAAAATTAAACAAATGGACCTACATCAAACAAAAAACTTCAGCACAGTGAAAGAAACTATCATCCAACTGAATGGGAAAAAATATTTGCATATCAATATTTGCACATATTGGGCTCATATCCAAGATTTATAAAGGACTCATACACCTCAGCAACAAAAAGCCCAATCAAAATATGTGTAGAAGATCTGAATAGACACTTCTTGAAAGATATATAGATGGCCAACAGGAAAATGAAAAAAAAAATGCTCACTTATCAGGGAAATGCAAATCAAAACTACAAGGTTTGCCATATCACACCAATGAGAATGATCTATATCAAAAAGACTAGAAACAAGTATGGACAAGGGTATGGAAAAAAAAAAAGAATCTTCTTTCACAGTTGGGAATGTAATGAGGTCCCAGACTTCATTGAAAACAGTATGGAGGTTTCTGAAAATACTAATTAGAGATATACCATATGATCCAACAATTCTACTCCAAGATATGTAGAAACCAAATAAGAGAGAGATTCAGCAAGGGAGGGGGAGGATAAGGGTTCAAAATAAGGGAGAGGGGAGCACAAAAACTGACTGAAGAAGAACTAAGAACGATGAATATAATATCAAGTAAGAAATTGAATTTCTACTTTAATATCATCCAGCAATGAAAAGACCCACCCACATTGTTTTACTGATGAGTACTACCAAATATTTAAATAATTACTACCATTGTTTCACAAACTTCCAAACAATGGAAGAGGAGGAAATACTCTACAGGGCCACTGTTACCCTGATAGCAAAACTGTACAGACTTCACCAAAAAATAAAGAAGAAAGGAAAACCTATGGACTAGTGAGATTTATTGTAGGAAGTATTGTATATCAGTTAATGTAATACTCCATGTTAATAGAATAAATGATAAATGACAATATCTCCAATAGCTGCAGAAAAAGGCATTTGATAAAATTAACACTCCTTGATGGTAAATGTCACTTTGTATACTAGGAAAAGAAGGGAACTTCCTCAATGTGGTAAAAGGCATTTAAGACATGCCTACAATTAAAATCATATATAATGTGAGAGCCTGAATAATTTCTCCCTAAGGTCATGAACAAAATAAGAATGTCCGCTTTCCTCACTTCTTTTCTACATTGTACTGGAAGTTCCATGCAGAATTAGGTAAGAAAGAGAAACAGAAAGAATCCTTGTTAGAATGAAGAAGTAATATTATCTTTATGCAGGTATCATGGGCTTGTGTATAGAAAATACTAAGGAATACTTTGAAAAATAATCAAGTTCAGCAAGACTGTATTATACAAGATCAGCATATAAAAATCAACTGCAGTCAGTCAGTAAGCGAAAAATGAAATTAGTGTAATTACAGTTATAGTAATATCAAAAAGAAGAAAATACTTGGGAATAAATTTAACAAAAGAAGTGTAAAGCCTGTTGTGATTCGCTTTCTTTAGGAGTACCATACTGAAGTACCTCAAACTGGGTAGAATAAACAACAGATAATATCTAAATCTGGGCTGCTAGCCCAGTTCTAATGGCTAAAAGTCCAAAATCAGGGTGTAGGCAGGGTTAGTTCCTGTGAAGGAGAATATATATGTTCCTCTCTTCTAGCTTCCTTGGTTGCATCACCTGTTGTCCCTATATGTGTGTCTGTTTCTGTATGCAGATTTCCTCTTTTTATGAAGACATCAATCACACTGAAGTAGGGCCCATTCTGATAACCTCATCTTAACTCAGGTTTGCAGAGACCCTGTGTCCAGATAAGATTATATTAACACATATTAGGGTGTTAAGATTTCAACATCGTTTTTGGGTTTTTTTTGGGGGGGGGTGGTGAGGACACAGTTCAATTCATAACACTTAAACTCTGAAATAATGATTCAAGTCTTACAAAAGATCTTAATATATGTAAAGACCTTCCATGTTGATAGAGCAGAAGACTTAACAGTTTTATGACGGCAATATTCCATAAATTGGACCTATAGATTTGATGTAAATCACAACTGGTTTCTTTACAGAAATTGACAAGTTAATCTAAAATTCATGTGGAAATTCAAGAAACCCACAAAGTAATCTTGAAAAGAACAGTTTAAGGGACTCACAACCTGATTTCAAAACTTAGTACAGAGCTGCCAGAATTAAAGCTGTGTGTTATTGGCAAAAGGCTAACCATAAAATATGATTGAGGGCCCAGAAATAAATCTGTATGTGTACAGTCAACCAGTTTTCAACAAGGATGCAAAAGAGTGAATTTGAACCTATCTCATACTGTATACTTTTTAAAAATTAACCAAATATGGACAAAGACCTAAATAATAGCTAAAATTATAAAACTCTTAGAAGAAAACTTAGACTTGAATCATTATTACCATGGATTAAGTAACGGTTTCTTAGATATGCTATCCAAAGCACAAAGAACAAAAGAAAAAGCAAAGACATTGGACTTAAACTTTTGTGCTTCAAAGGACACCATCAAGGAAGATATGCAAATGGCTGTTAAACATATGAAGGGATGCATGATGTCATAGCCTAATTAGGCAAATGCAAGCCAATCCCACAGTGCCATTTTGTACCCAAGCAGAGTGTGAAATGCCACTTCACATCTACTAGGGTATCTGTGATCAAAACAACAGGTACAAGTGATGGTGAGGAAGTGGAGAAATGGAAATCTCATACTCTGTTGGTGGAAATGTAAAATGGTGTAACTGCTTTGGAAAACAGCCTGACATTTCAAAAATGTTAAACATAATGTTATTATATGACTCAACAATTTCTAAGGAATAAATCCCAAGTGATATGAAAGCATATTTCCACATAAAAACATATGCACAGATATGCAAGGCTTTTCGATCATTTGTGTTATCTTTCTGATTATTCATGATAATTAAAAAGTGGAAACAATTCAAATGTCAGTTATATCGACTGTTAAGTGGTTAAATAGGGTAGATCCATATTCTGAAATATTCATCCATATAAAGAAATGAAGTGTTACTACATGAATATAGCATGAAAGAGCTTTGAAAACATTCTAAGTAAAAGAATCCAGTCACACAGGATCAGGTATGATATGAAGTCTGTTTATGTGAAATGTTCCGAATTGGCAAATCTATAGAAACAGAAAGTAGATTGGTGACTGCCCAGGACTTGGTGAAAATGGGGAGTGAATCAAGAGTAGAGACTTTCTTTTTGGGTGATAAAAATGTCCTAAGTTATGGTGATGGCTGCACAAATCTGAATGTACTAAAAACATTGTTATGTTGTAAATGCAAAGTATGTGAATTATATCTCAATGATGGTATTATTTTAAAAATCAGTTAACATGACTCACTGCATTAATAGAATTAAAGAAAAAAGGATCCCAGATAGAGAAAAATCACTTGATAAAAATCGAACACATCTGTTTGATAAAAATTCTCAACAAATTAGGAATGTTAAGGGAATTTTCTCAACATAATAAAGGCATCTTTAAAAAAACTAGAGTTGACACCATTTAATGATGAAAGATTGAAAGCTAAAGACTGAATGGAAAAAGACGATGTGATTTCTCCCCATTATAGGTCATAATTTCATGTTTCTTTGCATGCCTGCTCTTTGTTTGTTTGTTTGTTTGGATGCTCATAGTGAATCTTACCTTTTGAGTGCTGTATACTTTATATTCTAACATATTCTTGAGCTTTGCTCTGGGAATTAGTTAAATTACTTGGAAACACTTAGATCCTTTTGGGTCATGATTTTGAGATTTGTTAGTCAGGAATAGAGCAGCAGTCAGCTTTGGACTAATTATTTCCCACTACTTAGGCAAGACCTTTTATGTTTACCCAGTGCCTCATGAACCATGAAACTGGCTGCCTGGTTGGGAACAGGTACTTTTTCTGGTGTAAATGCTGTTACATAGTCCTTTTGGATGGTGCTTTCTCAGGCTTCTAGTCTCTTATTCACATACATGTTACTCAGCTGAATACTCAACGCGTAGCTGTCCATAGAGCTCTAGGGGGTCTCTCTGTGCTGCTATGTCTCTCTCATATTTTGTACGCAAACTAGTCACTTTTTTCTTCCCACACCCTCAGTTCCACTTCTTTAACTCAAATCCACTAGGTTTTCCCCTACCTGTACCATATCCTAGAAACTATCATGGTCATAAGCTGTGACAGTCGATGAGCTTATTACTTCATTTGTTTTGCCATCTCTCAGGTGACCGATCTTTGTTGTCTAATGTTTAGTGTCTTAAAAATTATTATGTCATATATTTGTTCCCTTTTTACAGTTAGAATGGTAAATGTGGTTACTCTTATCCACGTTAGTCATAGCATATAATTTTTTTGACAAAAATTGCAGTGAATTTCAGTGATAAAATTCTAGTGTTACAACACAGTGGTGGAACAGCCCCCAAACTTAGAGCCTTACTTAGTATCACACTCTTAATTTCAAGTGGGTCATTCGTAGATTTAGTCTAAGAGCCAACATTATAGAAGTTCTAGAAGAAAACACAGGGAAATTATTTTTGACTTTGGATCACTTAGGCAGTAAGCCAATGATTCTTACATATAATTCCAAGTACAATTCATAAGAGAGTAATAAATTGGATTTCATACCTAGCAATTCCACTTCTAGATATATACTCAAATCAAACAGATGCTTGTATACCATCAGTCATAGTAGCATTATTTACACTTGTCAAAAGATAGATGCATCAATAGATGCATGGGTCAAGTGTGGTATATACATATAACGGAATATTAGTCATCCATAAAATGGGATGAAGTTCTAATAGATACTACCACATAGATGAGCCTTGAAAGCTTGCTAGTTGAAATAAGTCAGACCCAAAAGGACAAATATTATATGATTACACTTAGGTGAGGTACCTAGCATTGAGAATTCCTACAGACAGAAAGTAGAATAGAGGTTATCAGAGATTCAGGTCAATTGGAAGGAGAGTTTTTGTTTAATGATATATTCGACTATAGCTGCCATTACAAGGTGCCACAAATGGGTCATTTAAAAAAGCAACAGTGTGTTGTCCCGGTTTGGAGGCTGGATGTCCAAAAGCAGTGTCAGTAATGTTCCCTCTGAATCCTGTGAGGGAATCTTTTTGCCTCTTCTAGGTTCTGATAGTTTGCTGGCAGTCTTTGGTGTTCTTTGACTTGTAGGTGTATCACTCCAGTCCCTTCCACATGACCTTGTCCCTGTGTCTCTTCATGTCATCTCCTTCTGCACATGTCTGTGTCCAAATTTCCCTCTAAGGGCACTTAGTCATGTTGGAATTGGTGCTAGCCTGATAATCTCATTTTAACCTGTTTTACCTCTGTAAATACCCTGTTTCTAAATAACACCACTGTGACATACTAGGAGTTAGGACTGCACCATCTCTTTTGGGGGCACATAATTCTACCCATTTCCCTCTTGGTTGATGAAAAGTTCTGGAAATGTTTGGTGGTACAACACTGTGCCTCTAAATTGTGCACTTAAACATTAAAATGCAATTAAGAAATGAATATAAGGGTATTCTGCAAATGTTAAAAGTTGTTTTATCTACGTTGGGTGGGATTTTGAATTATTTTATGTTATTTGCAAATGAAATGTTTTGCAGAGTTAATTCTAAAGAATAACTTGTGAACCTATTTCCCTTTACTCATAGTTCCTTTCTTTAGTGGTAAATAGAATCTAGTTTCATGCTTTCTAGTTTGATAAAACAAAAGCTCAGTGAAGCACTTCCCACCTTAAAATGTCCTTTGTTTTACCCCTTTAAGGAGTAATTTTATAATTCAAAGTAATAAAAATAATATCTTTAAATGAGAAACAATTTTCTGTGCCTATACTATGATCCACTTTACTGAGTTAAAAATATAACTTACAAAAAATTCCAAATACAAATTTTCATTCTTAACCTTTAGGGACTACTGAGGGAAATACCAAATTTCTCTTTTAGTTATGATAAATTCAACGTTTGAAACCACCACTTTGTAGTTGGTTGTACTAGAGAAAATTTATAGGAAAAAATGGTATTTTCCATTGTCAGGCATAGTTATAACATTAGAATTAGCTGATTAAAAATAAGATTTAAAGTAAGGCCTCCCTGGTGGCGCAGCAGGTTAAGTCTCAGCACTATGAAGCTATCTGCAGCCACTGCAACACGAGTTCTATCCCTGGCCAGGGAGCTTCCCACATAGCGCAGCAGACCTCTCCTGTCACGCCTGCCACTTTCCTCAGCAGTGTACTTCAGTAGATCTGCCTGTTCTGCTCCCCACTCTGTCTCTGGTGAATCCTCTCACCCCCCGCCCCCAATGCCTCTGGCCTATACCCCAGTTCTTGTATGCGTAAATAAAGAAATCTTTAAAAAAAATAAGATTTAAAGTAACATGGTTTTGATTTGTTATATTTTCTTTCTGCACATGCATTTATAAACATAATTTAGATCACAAAAAACAATTGGTTATTATTTCAAAGGGCAGTATTATCCCTTTTGGGATCAACTGAAGTAAAATTCTCAATTTCAGTATAACATTTCTGCTTATGTGAACTGTGGTGGCTGGGCCAGCAAATTCTAAGTACTCTTCAAGTTAAGGAATTTAGAAAACCCTTGATATTTCCTTAAGTCAGACTGAATGTTCTGGTTGACAAATTATTTATGATTTAATGGTCTGAAAAAGGCATTCTAAGCTTATCTAAAAATGAAGTAGGGAGATACTTGTCTGTTAGCCGTACTGTAATCCTGACGAGTCAAAATTTTATTTTCACAATACCATTTTAGAGTTCAGCTTGATTTTCAGGAAATGGAAAGTGGAGATATCGTTCATTCACATTTTATTCTTTAAAAAACTTTTAAATACAAGATTAGCAAGATATTAGAGCTGTGGTAATTAGATATCTTTCAGGGTAATAAACCATTAAAGTTTATGAGTCACATTAACAGAAAGCCCTCTCAGTTCCACCATTCCCTTTATCAGTTTATTCTACAATAAACATAAAATCCTCTGCCTGGAGTTCAGAGCACAGCAAGGGAGAGAGGGAAAAGCGAGAACAGAAAATCCTGAAAGTAATAAATGGGAAATGTTCAGTAACCTTTTGATCCCCCAGCTCATAACACAAGCCCAGTGCAGAGTGCACGACTGGGAGCAGTGTCTGGACTCTGCCAGTGATTTAGTAACTCATTGGTGGACTCAAGGACTCCGGGACTCCCCACATATGTGCTCTGGAAGTCATCCCAAGGCCTCGGTCATTTTAAAAAAGAAAAAGTGATGATAATAAGTGACAGAGCAATGGTAGGGCTCTGACCTTGGTGTGGGAATAGTAAGATTCTTCTTTGAGGAAGTCTGGGCCGAGTCCCTGAGCACAGAGAGTAAGTGCCACTTGTTGCTGGTTGGACTGAATTTCTCAGTGAGAAGAGCATCTGCTATTGCAGAACATTCCTACTTGGAAAAACTCTTGGAAGGAGGCTGTGGTAGAAGTTGGGCGAAGAGGTCACAGACAACAATTAGAACCATTTATTGTTAATTAACTGCATTTTTTTCTTCCTTTGCTTTCCTCATTACTTGATTTTTCTGTTGTTTAGACAGACACAGTCTCTACTTTTATTTTGAGCTTCTCAAACTTTTTGGAAGTTGAAGATATGTGTGTAGATGTGCTCCTGCTTGTGTTACTGTAACAAGAATATCCAAATTGATTCAGTGCATATAAACACAGGTTTTCATGATCTGTGGAAAGCATTATGCAAATCCTATTGCATGTGAGTTTTCTTTCAAAGGAATTCTTTGATTACAAATTCTGAAAGAAAAAAAAAAATCATTGCTTGCTGCTTTTCCAAAAAGAATGTGCTAAATTCCAGATGCTCTTTTGTGGCCAGGGAGATGTATCAAAAACACATCCTTCAGTAGAAACCTCAGCAGCATCTTATGAATTGTAAAGGTTTGAAAAATCATATATAAAATTCTTTGTTTGAAGTCCTGGATAGGAATGGGATTGGGAACTGGGATGATCTCAGTAAGCAACTTGGCATCTACTCAATCAGTTGTGAGGTTATTGTCATTTTTAGAGCCCTGTACACATAAACAGTTCACAGATTTTTTTAAAGATTAAAAATCAGACCATTTTTAGCCTACATGGCCAGCCTAAAGGAGTTTTTACTTCTCAAGCAGTTGCTTTTCCCAAAGACTAGAAAAGAAACCATTTTACCCTGTACCTCTGACAGGACACTTCAGACTTCATTTATAAATTATGTTTATAAATGCATGTGTATCCCATACACCCATCCAGGTGTGTGTGCATGACTTGATTAAAAATACAACTCTTGGTTGGTAAACTAATTTTCTTAGATGAAATTAAATAATTTAGCTATCTACAACCACATGACAAATAGCACAGAGTTATTACAAGTGAGTGCTGGTTGATAATTACCACATAGTCTTTCAAGAAACTTTATCAGGGCCTCCCTGGTGGCGCAGCGGTTAAGTGCTGCGCTGTGGAGCTGTCGCAGCGGCGACTCTAGTTCGATGCCTGGCCTGGGAGATTCCCGCATGACGCGGCAGACCTCTCCTGCCTCACCCGCTGCTCCCCTCAGCAGTGTATTTACGTCTTTCTGCCTGTTCTGCTCCCCACTCTGTCTCTGGTGAATCCTCTCACCGCCCCACGCCTCTGGCCTGTACCTCAGCTTGTATGCATAAATAAACAAATTGTTAAAAAAAAAACACAACAAACTCTTGGTTTCTTAAAAAAAAAATAACCTTGCCATGCTGTCAAAATGAGCTAAATGTTTGGAAATTACTTGTTAATAAACAATGGACATTGTAAACAATGGACGTTTATCTGATATTACCTGCAGAGAACTTCTTTATGAATATTTTGTTTCGGAGTTGGTGTGCTTAAATAAAACTTTCAGAAAATGTTTTACTTTTACTACTTTAGATGGAAGTTTCCAACTCAGAATAGTAACTTTTTTTTATTAAAAGGGTTCAGTGATAAAGGTAAAGATAATAAGATATTGAAAACCCTTGTGTCTACCATTTACTTTAGGAAATAACACATAACTACAATTTAATACCTTTAATAGATTATTTTACTCATTATTATTGATGGCCTTTATCCATATCAGTAAGTATAGTTCTAGTTCATTCTTTTTCATTGTTACACATTTCACCGTCGTCTTGGTGGATATTTAAGGTTTTGCTATAATAAATTCATATGGACATTCCAGTAGGTCTCTTGTACATATCTGAGTTTCTCTAGAATATATACTTAGGAGTTAAATTGCTGAGTCAAAGCATAAAATTTTTTCGATGGTTGTTATCAAACTACCTTCCAAAATACTCATTCATTTCATAAATAAGTTATAATATAGAAGGTCATTCAGTTTGGGTTTGTCTCAGGTCTCCTCATGATTAGATTCAGGTTATACGTCTTTGACAGGAATATCGTAGAAGTAATGCTGTGAATTTCTTTTGGATGCATCTAGTGGCAACCTTTATTATAAAATGGCACATGATTCCAGTTTGTCCCATTTCTGATGATGTGTATTTGGTCACTTCATCAAAGTGATGTCTATGAGGCTTCTTTATGTAGTTATTCTTTTTCTTTTTGTAACTTAAATATTTGTGACAAGGTACTTTGAAGCAATGTAAATATCTCCTCCACATAGCATCCATGATGGAGTAACAGTGTGCAGACTTAACATACAGTCTTAAACAATAACAAAAATCTGATAGAACACAGGAAACAGTATTTTTGAGACATTGGATGCTTGATAATGCTGGATATTGATCCCTCAAATGAGGTAGGCCCCATTGTTTCCCCAGCTTACTGCTTGGAGGGCATTTCCAAGCCTCATCATAGGGACAGGGAAATTAAACAAGCTCAGTGGTCTCTGTGAGTTGAGATTGAGGATTTGGGCAACTCAATGTGTCAGAATTCATAGGACAGGGTGTCAGTGAGGAGAGAGTACTAGAGATCAGCAAGTCAGCAAAGGGTTCTCCTCAAGTGTCCAGAACGTTTGTGAGTAAACTACCCAAGCCCGGGGACCGAATCTGCATAATGAACGGGCAGAACAACTTGTAACGCTTCCATAGATGAGAACAGTTCATGTTCCCAACAGCAAGAGGGAAGAAACCTTGTCATACAAGGCACTGGGTAGAGTTCACAGAAGGTCACCAGCTCAGTGATGGAGCTGAGTTAGCCATGGACTGCAGGCTGTTCTGGCCCTAACCAAAGTTTAAAAGCCTTGAAAGGATCAAATGGAGTCAAAGTGTCTTAATCATATCCCAGAATAAAACACAAAAATACAGTATTTAAAGGCATACTGTTCCCTCCAAAATCCAGTGCTCAACAGTGTCTAACATCTAAGCAATAATTACCGGGGATGAAAAGTAGGAAAATATAACCGTTAATGAGAAGGCTCATTCAAAACTGACAAGAAATGGCATATGATAGAATTAAACAAGAATGTTAAAACAACCAAGTATATGTCATACGCGCCATAAGATAGAGAAAAATAGTGTAATAAGGAGTGCAATGGAAATTCTGTAGAAAGACCCAAATTTTTATATATGGAGGCAGTCTTGTTCCTCATCAGACTTTCAATTTCAGTCAGTATGGACTTATGGTTTTCTATTTTAGTCAATGGATTATAATTTGTTACTAGCATTATTTATTTTGATGTTCAAATTGCACCTGATTTGTCCAGTAGGAACCCTTTCAGATTGTTCTGTCAAAGGTGCATTTGTGATGTGTCCCAATCATTCATTGAGCACTGTCTTACCTTATATGCAAAATGTTTCATTTTTTCCCAAGAAGCCCTGGCTCTTTTTTAAGGAGACAGGTATTTAGAAGCCAAGATAACAGTGTTAGGTGCTTTCATTACTCTTGTGGTATTGCTGCTACCAGACACATACAGTCACAGCTAGGAAATACATCTGTATATTTATATCGCTGGAGCGATCAAGCAACAGATGTAAACCAGCAGTTACACCAGTCCCTCCAGTTCAGATCCAACTACATATAGGACTCACTCTAGTTTCCTGTATCTTCTGTCTAACTCCTCTAACAGTGACAAACCTGAGTCCCATTATCCTTAGTATTTCTGTGTGTTTGGTCACTCCCATTGCATGTAGCTGCCTCATTGCCACCTGGGTGGATGCTCCCCTCACCCACTTAAGTCCCAGCACCCCGCGTGAGACCGTTGTTAACACTTACTCACATGGACCGCCTTCTCACCCAGCCTGTGCTCTGACACCCTCACTGCCTTCCCGCCCCTCAATGATGCCCTCCCCACACTGGTCCCCTGAGCCACCGCCCTCCCTTTGCGCATAACCACCTCACTCAGGCTTTTGTTCTGAATTTTGGGGAAGAGAAAGGGAGACACTGTATGATGCTTTCTGATACACGAAAGTTCATTTCTTTCATGATTTATGTTTTTTTGTGTCTCATTTCAGAATTCTTATTCTGAAATCATAAGAATATTCTTTTATAAAACTTATTTTTCACACTGAGGCTAATCACCTGGAATTGTTTTGTTTTGTTTTTTTTGTATAGTAAGAAAGAGGGATCAATTTTATATATTTTTTTCTTTTGGAATATATATTTCTTATTAAATGGGATCCAGTAATATTTATTGAATAGTTCATATTTTAACCTGTGAGCTATCATTGATCTATAAACTATGAGACTGATCTTCATTTTCACTTCTGTAAAAGCAAGTTTCTGTATACTTGTGGTCTAATTCTGAGCTTTGTCTTTGTCTATTTCTGTGTTAATCACAACCAGTCTGTCTTATTTACCATAACTTTACATTCAGGGTCCACCCAGGAAAACAAATCACTCGAAAATATTTCTTTTTTTTTAATTGTTATATCTTTTACGTTATTTTATATTTCTCTTGTAACCCACCACTGATTCACCCGTGACCCATCACCATAGTCCCTTGTGCTCTTTTCTACCCCATTTTGAGCCCTTATCCTGCCCCTCCCTTGCTGAATGTGTCTCTCTTGTTTGGTTCCTCTATATTCCTGTTATAAGTGAAACCATTTGATATTTTTCTCTTTCTTTCTGGCTTATTTCACTGAGCATGATCCCTTCTAGTTCTGTCCATGTTGCTGCGAATTGCATGTGTTTATATTTTTTGAATGCTGAATAGTATTCCATTGTGTATATGTGTTACAGGGCAGGGAGAGGGAAATCCCCAGAACCCCCAAGCCTGCCCACTCCATATAGGTTCTGCCATCTGCCACATCAAGACAAAACATTTAAGACCTTAAGTGGAAAAGTAATTTTAATACAGTTAGTGTAATAATACAGAAAAGAGAAAGAATGTAGTTTCTATACTAAGTACCCAAAGTTACCCATCACCTCATGGGCAAAAGTCCACCCAAATGGGATTGGCCCAAGGCAAGGCCCGAAAGCCTGCCACAAGTCTAAAACACCTTTCAGCAGAGACCCATAGAAAAGGGTCAGAAACAGCTAGACAATTTTGGGAGGAAAAGGGCAAAATCAAAATCGAGATCAACGTTGCCATTGTCACCTCCCCACGGGTCTCTCACCCACATCTGTTTCAATCAGTCCAGGCCAGTGCAGCTTCTTCACATGTCTCTCAGCTCCTTGTGCCTCTTCTGACTCTCCATCCTGCTTCCTTCCTTCTCCCTTTTTCTCTATTTTTTTCTCTTGTCTCTTCTACAGCTTCTTATCCTTCCTATATTGACAATCAGAACACAGTGCATGTCTGGGCTCTATTTTTGTCATATATTTCTGGACTCTAGTCTGTCTAGTCATCTACTTGTTTATATGCTAAAACCAAAAAGTTTACTCATTGTAGCTTTAAGAGAGTCTTGACGTCAACTACTTTTTCAAGTTGTTTTTACTCTTCTAGATTATTTGCATTTCCCAATTTTAGATTTAATGTGTCAGTTTCTAACCAAAAAAAAAAATTAAGATTCTTTTCATTCCATTATATTGGCTGTAATTGTGTTGACTCTGCAGGTAAATTTGGGGAGAATAACATCTTAACAAGATCGGATATCCCATCCATGAACATGAACATAGTTTATGTCTTTAATTTTTTCCAGTAATATTTTGTAGTTTTTAGTATAAAAGTTTTATATTTTGTTAAATTTATTATTTTTCATCAACTTTATTGAGTTATAATCTACATAGTATGAACCTTAGTCATTTTAACTGTAAGTTCAATGTTTTAATCAATGTTTCATATTTGAAGTAGTTTAATTTTGACAATACTGTTGTATTCAGTGCTAAAATATCTTCACTCACTATTGTCTATTTCCATTTTCTTAAGCTTTTTTGAAGCAATAAAATCACAAAGTTTCATTAAACAAAAGTTTTGAAGAAAAGGCAACTTTTTAGAAAATCTGAGTTGAAGGAGTACTGTAAGGGTGGGTACTGTCCTCAGGTTTGTTGGGACAGAGTTTGTTTCAGGAGTGATGGATATGCTGGACCTGGGGATGTGCAGGTGAAAATAGGTAAAGCTCTCTGTGTGTGTGCATGCATGTATGTATGCATGTGTGAAGATGGCTGTGATGGGAGACCGAGGCCTGTCAGCAACTGGAGAGCTCACAAGAGGCAGGATAACCTCAGCACTGGGCAGGAGTGCCAAGATAGCATGAAATCTGCTCTCCTGTGGAGAAAAGCTCATCCTTTCCTGAAGGAGATCCTTCCCTCCAAAGTCTCTGCTCATTTTCTGTCAGCAGCCTATAGGGCTCTAGCCCTTTGGGAAAGTGTATGAATCAGTGCTCTCCCTTCAAATCAGTTGCTCTGGGAGAATTCTTCTCTAGAGTGCACCTTCCACATTCTTTTCATAGAAGCAGCAGAAGCTCAGTCCAGCCATCCTGGAACAGAGACTGCTGCCTGGAGGTGACATGAACTGATGTTCCAGCTTTCTTGGGGTGTAAACAGACACAAGTGCCAGAGAAGGGAAATGGTGCTACCCCCCTAAGTTCTATGTCAGTTTTCTAAGTCAGAAGACTCCTATGTGCAGGCTCTGAGCCCTCTCTTACCCTTACTTCAGCAACACAGTTTGGCCAGTGCCAGAGCACAGTACAGGAAGGGGCCAGGGCAGTGCTCGCTCTCTGACCTGTGGGCCACACTGCAGGTTGGTCCACACTGAGCTGTTTCAGGGGCAGGCACGTGAGTGTTCCTCTTCGCCAGCAGTCTGTTTCTCTAGGGGAGCTGGTTCTTTGTGAGGGTGGAAGGCTCAGCAGTAGCTTCTGGGGCAAGTATGGAGGGTTTTCCAGGACTCCTGGCCCTGAGTAGGGGGCTGGGAATCCTCTGAAAGTTAGAGGTACATGCTGGGCTCAGGGACCTCTGGGAGGAGTTGAGGCTCCAGTTGGTTTTATTTTCCCCCTTTGAGTTGATAGAGTTGACCTCTGCAGTTTTCATCTTGCTGCTGAACCAACTGAAATATCCTGAGACATGTTACTCCCAATCATCCACCTTTTCTTCCATTTTCAGTGGCCACCATCACCTTCTTGCCCCTGCCCTTTGCTAGGCTGTGGGTCTGGGCCATGACGGGGGGAAGGCCTGGGAACTGCCCTCCTGCTGCAGCAGCTAATCTGTTATGTTTTTTGATGTGATGGTGAACAGAATTGGTTTTAATTTTGTTGTCCATTGTTTGCTGCCGATATATGGAAATACAGTTGTATTTACTTTTGGTTATGGATGTCTCTTACTCAAAATTCTTTTATTCTTTACGAGTACCTAGTCTCTCTCTCTTTTTTTTTTTTTAATATATGGAATGGGCTTAAGAGAACAGACCAACCTACTATCCTTAATTATATTAAAGTAAACATTCAGATCTTGGTCACAGTTTTTTTTTTTTTCAGTAGCTCAATTATCACGTGTCTGCTAATAGCTACTGTATTAGCACAGATTTATATCATTGCAGAAAGTCATCGAAAAGCACTCTGTGGAGAGGTGAGGTGGCCCCATTTTAATGGATCTGCCCCAAGTGTTTCTTATGGTGCTGTGTAATTCATTCTGATAATCTCTGTGTTTACAGAAAATTGAAAGCTCTATACAAAATTTAAAGCCTTAGTTAAAAGCAGATTAAACTTTTATTTCAAGACTACCTCATAAATGATGCTGTATCTTTTCTATTGTACTACAAATGACTTAGAATTGACTATTAGATTTTGCCACATACATATAGTTGTTGATCTTATGTTGGGAGCAAAATTGGATTTAAGGGCTTGGTTCAAGAGAGAAGAGGAATTGATGACATGGAGTGTAGACCAATCAGAAGCTGTGTTCTGAAAGAAGAGCAGAGGAAGGGGGTTTTCAGTGGATGGGGCACGGGGCTAAATGAAGAGATTACAACCTGTTTACATGCCATGTGATTCATTTGAGAGGGAAAATTAATCTGGTGACGCAGGAGAGAAAGGAAGAGTTAATGGCACACTGTGGTTCAGTAGGTGAGTTAGAATGGATTTGGCAAGAGAAGGTGCTGGTCCTGGAAAGGGAGCCAGGTGACGCCACCACAAAAATCGGAGGAGAGGCAGATTACATATAGAAGGAACCCGGGACTTTTGACTAATTCTAATTTTTTTTCTTTTTTTTAATTTATTTTTTTTAATATAGTATTTATTTTTGTTATTCGTATCTTTTACATTATTATGTATTCCCCATAAGTTACCCACCACCTGTTCACCCGTGGAGCCATCACCATAGTCCTCCGTGCTCCCCTCCTCCCCCCTCTTGAGCCCTCCCCCTCCCCTCCTTCCCTGCTGAATGTTGCTTTCTTATTTGGCTCCCCTATATTCCTGTTATAAG
>PVIJ01013622.1:0-44161 GCA_004024925.1 Scalopus aquaticus | reverse complement strand
GTGGCGAGAGGCTTCACCAGAGACAGAGTGGGGAGCAGAACAGGCAGATCAGAAATACACTGCTGAGGGAAGCAGCGGGCGAGGCAGGAGAGGTCTGCCGCACCATGTGGGATTCTCCCCGGCTGGGCGTCGAACTCGCAACGCTGCTGCCGACAGCTCCACAGCCCAGCGCTTAACCGCTGCGCCACCAGGGAGGCCCTATTGACTCATTTCTTAATTTTCCTAATACTCTGAAACTTACTTGAGCTCAATTATTTAAGCTCAGTGTCAGGTATTCATTTTTGTGACTACTATTTTCCTCAAGAATAAGAAAATTGTTCCACTTAAAAATATTAGATGCTCAGCTTTAAATGGTCATTTACTTTCAACAGTAAAATTGTCCATCAAAATACATAAGACTATGACAATAGTAAATTACTGTCCTGAAATTATGCAATTTATTCTGTGGCACCAGGGAAAAAATATGTATTTGCAATAGGTGCTTGCTCTTGCAGAGATATTGCTTGAGAATAATGGAAAGGTTTTTGAAATTAAAGTTAGTTATTGTTTCTAATGTTTTTACTACTTGCTAGGCGTTGTTCCAAGTTATTTGCATTTTATCATTTAATATTCATTCAATAATCTATGAAGTAGATACTATTGTTATCAGGTGAGACACCTGAGCAGAAAAAAACTAGTAACTTCTCTAGGGTCCTAGTGCTAGTGAGAGGTCAAGTGAGGGCTACCGACCAGGCAGTTCAGGACAAATGCTCAAAACTACTGCATGATGCAGTGCAGGGGCAAGAAATGACCAGGAACACAGGTTCTCTATAGAGCTGCACAGACGGGTCTAAAGGGAAGGAGTTTTGGAGCCCTCAGTGGCTTTTTAGGTTTTTTAATAGTCTTTTTCATAGAGAGGCAACCAGTACAGGGCAGGCAATGGGGTTGGGGGGCCCAGCAAATCTTCACTTTCTCGGGTTCTCTGGCAGCATCTCATGGCCTCTGCTGCACCCAAAACAGTTATCTGCTCCCGCTCTGTTCACTGCTGCTGCTGCTGCTGCTGCTTCCTCTGCTTATAAGCCCAGTCTCTGGCCCAGGTGTGCCCACTCACACAGGCCCACACCCTATTCCAGGCGCCCGCCATCAGGCATGCGCATAGGCCTGCAGAGGCCCATCATTGAGGGGAGGGCGGAAAAACCTGATAATTCTCATTTACCCTACATGTAGTGATTGTATTTCAGTCCGTATTTGCTTCCTTTATAGCTCTAGTCACAATTAAATATTACTTATTTTTATTTTCACTTTCAATTGCTTTCTTTTCAAGATTGAACTTCCTTGTGAGCAGAGATCTTCCTTGTCTGGCTCCCTGTTATATTGCACATACTAGGTAATCAGTAAATATCTGTTACGTGACTGTAGTGTGTATCTATGCAAAGTATAGGGGTCCTGAGAAGAGGGAAAGAGTAAGTGTGGCTGGGAGAATTGGGGTATTCTAAATTACTCCTAGCTGAGAATTGTGATGACTTTGGAACATCGTTAACATTTTCACAGCATCTATTTAATAAAGCTATATAAACTAAATGTATGTGAATATGTATATGTGTGGGAGTATGTATACATATGTGTGGGTTGTGCATGTATACACATACATATATACATATATATTTAATTTTAATTTAGGTTTAAGACATTAAAATAGTCCTTTTTGCTTTGGATTAAAAATATTCTTTGGAGTTATTTACAAATATATTTTTAAAGATTTATTTTTATTTATTTGTGCATACAAGAACTGGGGTGTAGGCCAGAGGTGTGGAGGTGGTGGTGAGAGGATTCACCAGACAGAGTGGGGAGCAGAACAGGCAGATCTATTGAAATATACTGCTGAGGGGAGCAGCTTGCTAGGCAAGAGAGGTCTGCTATGCCATGTGGATTACCTCCCTGGCATGGGATCTGAATTCATGCTGCAGTGGCTGGTGATAACTTGATAGCACTGAGACTTGAACCCCTGAACCACCAGAGAGGCCTTATTTATAAATAATCTTCAGAACTTTTAAATCCATGCTTCCTAACTTAATTTGTAAGATGTCACTGGTAGCATTTGTTTAAAAGCTGTAAGCTGAGGTTGCAATAGAGCTTAAAATATCTATTGTGGTTGGGATGAACAGGGTAATAGCCCTAAGTATTTCCTACTGCTCTGAATTGAAACCCTGTTCTTCCAGCTTGCTATGCTACTTGCTCATTATCACATCTGTATATTCATTATTATTCCTACCTGGAATACTTTACAATTTTCTTGAGTTTGTTTGAGACCTTGAAGTTTGTAAATCCCCCTGTACTGTGGAGCTCCCAAAGGGTTCCAGCCCCCTGACAATTGCCTCCTCTGTCCCCTTCTAAGGTCACCTGCTGTAACCTTTGATACCTCATTTTGGAGGATGAGTGATCCTTTCCTATCCCCTTATTGTTTGTTCTGAGTAATTCTTGTCTCCAGTAGATCATACTTTCCTGAATATTAGGACTATACATTATACTTCAGTTGGTATTACCAAACCAAAACTGGACATATAAAATGCACAATAAATTCTTAAATGATTGATTTGGCTTAAACATTAAAGTCACCTGTCATTTCTGTCAGTATTATGTTGAATCTACTCAGGACTTTTTCAAGTTATTTAAATATGCTTCTAAACTCTGGTATAGCTATTGCAAGACTTTTTTGTTGCATTTTTTTTTTTCCCTTGTAGAATAGTTGTATGTGATTGGAAGTCTGGGGTAGAAAAAAAACAGAGAGCAAAACCATTTCATCTTTGTGAGAAGTGTATAGGACTCTTGGGGCTTTTAATAGCCACTTCAAAATCAATTGAACAGATATTTTCCCTAAAAGATGGGATGTAGTATCTAAAATATTGAAAAGTTCCTTTGTCAAGTTGTCATTACTATTTGCATTTTACAGTCAACAAAACCCAAATCATATTTGGACATATTTTTATTAGGCCTTTTCGTTTTGGATGTTGGAAGCATATGACTTATGCATTCTTACATGTGTATAGTTTTGTAAGGATAAGTGTGCCAGTTTCTTAAGGGTATTTTCTCATTTGGGCATGATTTCATCATTAAAAAATGACTTCTATTTCAATTTAATCCAATTACTGGAAAGATGATTAACTTGATACATAGCCTATTATCGTGGGTAGAAAATTAGATTCTAAAGGTAAATAATCTATGGATGCAAATTAAGCTTTCTATGAGGCCTTTTCACTCTCCAACACTTATAGGTGCTTAGTTATCTTCTTTTATAGGATTAGAAATGTTACCTCAGGGGCCAACACATATAGTGATATGTGTGTAACCTACTACACTGCTAGTACATTTTGGATCAATTTATAACTTAACAAGGATCAGATAGAGAGCTTCGAGGTAACTAGGCTATCTTAGACCAGAATAGCTGAGAGAAGTGAGATGCTAAATATAGACTTACTGACTAGACTTGAGAAGAAAATGTGAGGCTAACCCAGTTATAAAGGAAACTGGAGGAAGAACATCTACTTCTGCAACTGAACAGAGTTATTGAGATGAAGAAAGAGGTGAATATCCCAGCTCATTTTCTTTTTTTGGCATTATATTATTTATTTAGATATTTAAACTCTGACATTACATTTTTTCAAGCTGTTGAACACTGATAAATGATTTCCCCCACAGAATTATAACCATACAACAGCTGACAGTCTAAATAGTTGAACTAGCATTCAAAAAAACTCATCATTTTATCAATTACATAGTAAAGAAAATTTTCAGGTGTCCAAATATTAACTTATACAACTTTAAAGGCATATCAAATATTGGATGTCTGCTCAATTCATTAGCAGACACCCACTTTTTTTTTCAAGGGAGAGGAGGGAAAAATCACACTTTAAATAGAAATAAATTAGAAGAAACTTCAGATAAGTATGAAAGAATTATAAGAAATTTTATGATTAACCCTTATTTTAGTTATAGTAACAAAACATATCTACTTAAAAAATAATTACTAAATTAAGGATCAGATTCTGTTCTGAACAAGACAACAACTTTTTACTAAAAATACTTAATAGGCCCCTCCCATTTTTTCAGGCCCTCCCTATTGAGTTGCATCCCAAAGCACAAGCATCAAAATTAACCATAAACCTTTACCTTGAATATTAACGATGTGCTTTTGCACAATGTAGGCTTTTAAAGTGGAATTTTTCACAGCAACATAAATTGAGATTTATAGCAAGTCATTAAATAAACACTATAAGTCTTGGTTAAAAGCAAAAGTTATACAAACCTGATGTATCTTCATATGAATGTGGGAGATGTGAACATAAAGTGAGCATAATCAGAGAGGCCTTACTTTCTGTGTTTGAAATGACTGGAAGACTATCCATATAAAATCCAAAATGTTCATGATTCCTGGGACTTTAATTCTATGTAATACTAAAAATATGCAAGTATTGTGCTGGGTATGTTGGCATCTAATCTTGCTAAATTTCTTACATATTGATAAGATGCTGACATGGGAATAGATGTAAAGATGTAAGTCAACACTGCACTATTTCAGGAAACATCAAATATACAAATGCTAAGCACATATTAAATGCTGAATGGCAAGAATCTTATGCTAAGTGTCCAAATAGGTTAATCATAACTCAGTTAGAAAAGTTACGATTCTGATAAGCTTGTGTTCTGGTAAAACTGTTTTTCAGTACTCCTGTGGAAGCTTCATTTAACATACTCACCAAGCCCACACATTGGCTAATATGTATGAGAAATTAGGTCCTGTCTTTTTGGTTTTTTTGTTTGTTTGTTTGTTTGTTTTGAACGCTTATGCTCACAGATAGGAGATTGTCCAAAAGTAATTTTGGTCTTGCACAAGCAATTTAGATTAAGAGTACTTTTAAAATTCTATTATATTGGTCAACTAGAATGGATCATTTGTATGGGCTATAATGATATAATATCAGAGAAATTATATTTTGATTGCTTTATTATGGTTAAATGTATTATATCTTTACATTGTCTCAACATTTAATACTTCTGCCCTCTTAAGAGTCCCTGATAGTCTTTCAACTAAGTTCTTAAATATAAATTCTAAATACAGATTTTTTAAATATGGAGGAATAATACAGTATATTGAATGATAAAGTGATGCTTACTAGGACCTCCTTGAAAAGGTTAGTAATTCTTATTTAACTCAGAGCTGATGGTCAGAAATATAAGTTTAATTATTTTCATTGTTTCCTCAATTATAAAATAAATTTATCAGGCTCAAAATTGTAGTCTCAAAGTACTTTCTCAGTCATTTAATTGATGCTAAGAATTCAGCAACAGTATTCATTACTCTTACTTTCTAAATGCTAAATCTAATTTTTAACAGCATAAATAACTTCTTGATTTTTATCTTTATGACAGTTTTATTTATTGGTTCCATATCTAAGTAATATATTAATAAAATGTGGGTAGAGCAGAAAGCAAAACAAATAAAATGGTGATGAAATAATGCTTATGAAATTGATTTTTTTACTGAAATGTTTCTTGGGTGCCTTTATTTGATGGGAAGTTTCAGTCCTTGAAAAGTAAAGGCAGTGATTAGAATCATGTATTTGCAGTTGAAGGATGGATCTGAATTAGCTCCATACTGAAATTATTGTAAACTAATCTTAAATAACAAATGATTTTAACCTGGCCAATAATGATGCTTTTAATCTTTATTCCCTACAGAAAAACTAGGGGAGTGACGAAGGGATACCATTGGCTATCTGTAGTCCAAATAAGTAAAACATTAGACGATAGCCATATGGCCTAAAACTATTTAGCTTTATTTTTATTTACTCAAAGTCAATTATGCTACATCCTCTGAAGGGATAAGCACACAGTGGGGAATATTTTGCTGAGAGAACATTACTTTCTAAGAGCCTTAAAGCACCTGACCTTCATTCAGCATTTCCAGTCTGTTCCCATATCTTGTTCTGGTGTCACCATCTTGCTTTTGTGTTACTGCTTCACATTGTTTGTTTTGGCAGAAAATTTTCTTAATGTAGCTTCGTTGAGTGGTATGGTTTTCTATTCAAACTTAAGGTATGCTTATCTCAATGGAAACAAAAGGATAAAGTCAATGAATTAGTCTGTATGGAGTCATTAACTCACAACCTTTTATCTAACAGTTCTTGGTTAGCAGAGGTGAAAAGTGAAACAGATTTTGCTGATGAGGTCTTGCTGCCCAGTGGCTTTTAGTGGAATGATTTGATGCTTCCCTTGTCAGTCTCTACCCTAATTGTCTATTCAAGTCTTAGCAGAACCTTGTCTATTGGTATAGTATCATAAGGCAAGGAAGTTCTTTTAGGACAGGATAATTCAAGACTCATAGATGCCACTAAATTGTGCATCTTCCACTATTTTTCTAGAATACATTTAACATTCATGTTCTCCCACTTTTAAATTTATGCGCTATTAGGTTATATTGTGTTTGGTAAAATTAATAGAGATTATAAATATATACAGGTACTAATTTCAAAATTACCAGATTTAAACTCCCTACTAAAATATGATGGGCTGAAATTTTGTAATATTTCTTGATTTACTATCTAACACACCTCTTATTCTTCCATCAGTTGACTTTCCCCACTGCTCCTCTGTTCACAGAGTTCTCATGAGGGATGTTTTGTTGGTACATAGCCGTATTCTCTTCATTGTTGGACTGGCACAGAAGTAGTGTTTTCGCATACTCTCAGTCACTGAAGAAACACTGATTCTGACTATGCCAGGTTTTACAGCCTTAAGAAGTGCTTCATTGGTTACACTTTATTGGTCAAAGAACCACTTCCTACATGCAAATTCAGACCCTCTCATCAAATCTATTCTGCATTGGTTATAGACAAATGTAATACGTAGTGAGAGAATAAAACTGATGTTCAGATAAGAAGAGAGCAGAAGAATCTTAATGCTGTTTAAATGTGTAGCTCCAGTTGTGCTTGAAGTTTTGTTGCATTTTGGCCTATAGTTCAACTTTATTGTTCATTAAAAATAATCTAGTATCTTTCTAAAAGTTTTTCTGTTTTTTCTTTATCTAGTCTTTATCAAATTGATTTGCTGTTAATTATAGACAAGAAAGTCCTAATATGTGGGAGCAACATAGGTGAGAGGTGTGATTTATGCCAAAAGAATGTGGTCCAACATCACTTACAGTACAATTATGTTCTGTCCCCTATGGTATCATCTAATAGTCTAAGGTGTGCTTAGACTTATTAAGAATTATATACTTAAAACTGTAAGTAGAAAATATATTAAAATAATAAAAAAAAACAGTAAAAAGTTATCACCATTACAGTCAATATTAAGGTTAATAGACACATTTTAGAAGACTATGCCTTAGAAAAGTTATAGAAATAATAATATACAGCAATGGCAGTAAGATAAATGAATGTCTTTTTTTCTGGAACATATTGAGTGTGACCAAACAGAAATCCCTATATAAAAGACAATGTAGAGAATGTGGCTAGTATCCTTTGAGCATTGTGAGCTACTTCAGAAGTACAATATTTATTCTTGAATAAACATTTAATATAGTCACTGTCTTCAGCACACTACTTAAAAAATATTCATATTAATGGGTATGACCATTACATTATCCTTGGATGATTGGGAAACCACAGCTCTCCTGTCAAACATTACCCACTTTTTTTTTTTTTGGCAAAGATTTTTGGAATAAAACTATACGTATTCGTCAGTATCAATTGTGGTTGCTTTCTCACTATAATGGCAGAGATGAGTAATGATGACAGAAAGCGTGTTCCCAGCAAAGCCTCAAATATATTGCCTGACCACAGGAAAAGTTTGCCGATCCTGTTCCTGTAAGAAAATTGAGTTTAATATTTGTGAAATATGTTCAGCTTCTCTGGACTAAAAACACTATAAAATGTATAAACAGATGCATGCAATTTTTATTCATTTTATCCAGTACATTCTGTATATACAATTTTTTTTGGATCAGTTACTTATTGCTTAATTCTTATAAAAACTTTCCTGATTAATTTTCCATTTGGAAAAAAAATTCTCAGAATTTGAACCACGTTCCTGAATGTTTGTTTTTTTTCAACTTTCCAGTCCCTTAAAAAAATGTTTCTTTTTATAAACTCTCCTAGTTATATCTAATTATCTAGGACCAGGTGACATTTTCTTAATTTACTTCTTCTCCCTTCTGTGGATTTCTATCCCATATATATTTATCAATTTTGAGAACCATAGTAAGATTAAAAAATTCTGGAGGTATTTCAAAACATTAAAAATGGATTTGCCATTCAACCTAGTAATTCCACTCCTAGGCATTTATCCAAAAAATTCAAAAACACTAATTTGAAATGAAAATTTCACTCTCATGTTTACTGCAGCACTATTTACTCTATCTAATTGATGGAAACAACCTAAGTGCCCCAGAACAGATCAGTGAATCAAGAAGATGTGTTTTCTATACACAATGGTATACTACTAAGTGATCAAAAAGATAGACCCATGCCAATATGGTTAGAGCTTAAAAGAATAAAGCTAATTGAAATAAGTCAGAAGGAGAAAGATAAATACCGGATGGCGTCACTAATATGTGGAATATAAATTAAGTAAGTTAAAAGTCAGATAAAGACAAGTGAATAACTAATCCTGATATCTGACCACAGAATTAAAACACCAAAGGGAGAAGGGGTAAGGAAAAGAAAAGAACAAAGAGGGAAAGAAGCACAGTGGTCTATGGAAGTGGAATATGAGTGAGTTGGCTATAGGTGCACTATGGTGATAATTAATACCTGATGGGGTTTATCTGTGCATGAATTTTTAAAATATTATCTCAGTTATAAATAAACAAATAAACAAAATAATGGATATGCCTTGCAATTGATTCAAATAATCAAATAAAGCACCTTCTCCACAAAAAAAAAGAAAAATTCTAACAAATTTGAGATAGAGCTGGTTTCAGTTAATTCCATGATGATGAAGGTTCACATCTCTTATATCAGCTCTGAGTGGAATACTTTAAGGAAATTAAATCAGAAACTGACATCTAAATAAAAATCTCCCCTCTATTATTTACCAGAGTGCTATTATGACAGTTACTTAATTCTTAAAATGACCCACACAGGGGCCTCCTTGGTGGCACAGCGGTTAAGCGCTGCGCTGTGGAGCTGTCGGCAGCAGCGACGCGAGTTGGCCGCCCAGCCCAGGAGATTCCCACATAGTGTGGCAGACCTCTCCTGCCTCGCCCGCTGCTCCCCTCAGCATTGTATTTCCGTTGATCTACCTGTTCTGTTCCCCACTCTGTCTCTGGTGAACTCTCTCGCCTCCCCATGTTCTGGCCTGTACCCCAGCTTGCATGCATAAATAAATAAATCTTTAAAAAAATAAAATAAATTGACCCCCACACTTGACATGATCAGAAATATGTGCATGAACACACGTGCAATGATGGAAGTCCTTACTCTACCTTTCTGACCTCATCTTTGACTCTCTCCCTTCTTGCTGCTCCCTGCACAGGATTGCTCTCCCCTCTTTGTCTTTGCCCTTGAAGTCTCTTCTGTCTATGATGGATTATTTTAGATATCTGCTTGGATTTTAATGCTTCGTAATCTTGATGCCTTCTCTGGCAACAATAATAAATTGCACAACCTCCTGCAATATAAACACTCCTGTGCACTGTTCTTATTTTTTCTTTAGTACTTATCATCATCTGATATAAAATATGTTTTACTGCTATAATTTATTTGTCTGTCTACTAGAAATTAGCCTCTTTGATTGCAGAATGTTTGACTGTTTGTCTTTGATTGCAGAATTTTTGCATGGTTCATGATGTATTCCTAGTACTAAGAATAGAAAGTTCTCCTTAGATAGGCTAAACAAATGAATAATGACATTAATTGAGTGAAATTTGGAATTGTGATTAAGCAAAAGGCATACTATTTGAAAAGAATGAAGATAATATACATTAAATGTTTGTAAATCATCACATAGCATATTTCTGTTTTAGTTTATTGCAAACTTCTTAAAGTTACTGGCTTTTTCAGGATTTAAAAGCATTTCTGTACTTTCAGATTACCTCACCAGAATGAAACTAGCCAGCAATTCTTATTCTGAGATTAAGGTTTAAATCCAGAAAGAAAGGGAAAATTATCCAATAGTTTCACTTATAACAAGAATATAGGGGAGCCAAATAAAAAGAGACATTCAGCAGGGAAGGAGGGGAGGGAAAGGGCTCACGAGGGGGCAAGAGGGGAGCACAGGGGACTATGGTGATGGTTCCATGGGTGAACAGGTGGTGGGTAACTTATGGGGAACACACAATAATGTAAAAGATATGAATAACAAAAATAAATTTAAAAAAATAATAATAAATCCAGACTGACCATTTATATTCTTAAGGTACTGAAATCTTACCCAAAACTCATCTTGCACATCATTTTTTCTCCCTCTTTTCATCTCACCCTCCGTTCTACTCTCTCCTGCCTTCTTCACGTTCACAAGGACTCTGGATTGCTTACATTCTATGCCTAGTTTAGGAATGCTCTCTCAGATTTCAAAGGCTAATTATTGTTTTTTGTTTGCACAATATTAGTCATGAGCATACTATTTTTTTTTCAATAGAAAGTATGTTGAATAAGCAAACACTGTGTAATTACAAATCAGTTGCTTATCATCACATGGAAGCAGAGACATAAAGGTCATAATGTTGCATATAGCAAACTGAGTTGAAAATCCTACCATTATATTTTGAGACTAGATTTCAAAACACACCATTTGGTGAACTTAACACTTCAGTATCGTGCTCAGCTTCACTGTTTACTATGTGAAATGAAACCATGACAACAACATTTCAAGGCATTTTTCCAGATTTTGTTATTAATCAATGTATACATGTGCATGGATTTATAACAAGAAAAAAACTCTTAAAAGAATATTAGGTGCATACCCCAATAGAACTACTGGTACATTTGTGAAAAGCTTCTTCTGACACTGAAACAGTGACTTAAATAGTTGCTGCCTGAGTAGTCACTCTATTGTCACAGTTTAGTAATGATTTTGATCGTCTTTGAGACCTGATAAAGCATTGAGATCCTTAACTTTAGGAAGCACTTATACCTATGCATCACAACTTAGGCACTAATGTCTGTGTCTTTTCTTGCCTTATTGAAATCAGATTATATAGGGCCTCCCTGGTGGCGTAGTGGTTGAGCGCTGCACTGTGGAGCGCGCACAATGCGAGTTCGAAGCCTGGCCAGGGAGAATCCCACATGGTGCAGCAGACCTCTCCTGCCTCGCCCGCTGCTCCCCTCAGCAGTGTATTTCTGATATGCCTGTTCTGCTCCCCACTCTGTCTCTGCTGAACCCTCTCGCCACCCCACGCCTCTGGCCTGTACCCCAGCTTATATGTATAAATAATTAAGTCTTAAAAAAAAAAGCAAAAGATTAAAAAAAAGAAGAAATCATATTATGTAGCATGTGTTTTGGAAAAAGGAGAAGGAAAATGATAAATCACTTATTTTCATAATGGAAGTTTAAGTCAATTTAGTTCAAATTTTCCAAGTTTATGTTAATATATGCTAAATTCTAATTTTAATTAAATACAGTGGTCGATTTGTGTTGAAGAAATTTTATGTTTATTACTGCACTAAAACTAATGCCTTATCAAATATTTTATTGTTAAAAGTTTATAAAAACAAGTTTTGTAAGGGTTAAAAATTTTAAAAAGTTTATTCCAATACCATATATAAAATTATAACATTTAAATGACTTACATCGCATGTATTCAAGTTTAGTTTTCAGTTTTGTTGATAAAAATCCACTGATAATTTTTTTTCAATTAGAAAGGCTTATGTTTATTTAGTGTTTTCCTTTCCCATAGATCAAAATTTTTTCTTAATAATATTTTCAAATATAAAAATTATTTAAATTGACACATTTATCTTTTAGCAGTTAATTTTGGATTATTAATTACCTTTTACTTTTTTAATATATATATATTTTTATTATTATTTTTTAAATTTTTAACATATGCGTTTAACTTCACAATACAGGATTTTTCCCCTCAGGTGTGGTTACCATAAATTTCCCAACACCAAATTATCAATAGTCCTCTACCACCCTCCACCATGTTCTCCTCCCTCCAATGCACACCCCTTTGTCTACTCTTCCCCTTTCCCTCCTCCTCCCTTCCTGAGTATCTTAGATCTACTGTCTCCTTTCAAGGGTCAGTAATACAGTTGTCTTTGTCTGATCCTTTATTTTCTCTAGATCCCACATATAAGTGAAACCATCCAGTGTTTATCTTTCTTTTTTGACTCACTTTGCTTAGAATAAACCGTTACGTTCCATCCATGTTGCCACAAATAGCTTCAGTTTATCTTTTTTTTTTAGATTTATTTATTTATGCATACAAGATCTGGGGTGTAGGCCAGAGGTGTGTGTGGGGGGTGGGTCAGGTGAGAGGATTCACCAGAGACAGAGTGGGGAGTAGAACAGGTGGATTGACTGAAATACATTGCTGAGGGGATCAGTGGGTAAGACAGGAGAGATCTGCTGCTCCATATAGGTCAGCTCCCTAGCGGGGATTAACTTGTGCTGCAATGGCTGCCAATAGCTTCATAGTGCTGAGACTTAACACCTTGTGCCACCAGGGAGGCCCAGAGTTTATCTTTTTTTGACCACTGAGTAGTGTTCCATTGTGTGTATGTACCACATCTTCTTGATCCACTCATCTGTTCTGGGATATTATAAATAGTGCTGCTGTAAATATAGGAGTCCAGGTTTCCTTTCAAAACAGTGTTTTTGTGTTCTTTGGATAGATACCTAGGAGTGCAATGGCTGGGTCATATGGTAGATCCTTTTTTAGCTTTCTGAGGAATCTTCATACTTCTTTACATGGGGGCTAGAGCAGTCTACATTACAATCAACAATGTAATTGGGCTCCTTTTTCTTCCCATTCTTACCAACAATTGTGTGTGTGTGTGTGTGTGTTTAATATGGGTAATATGGGTCATTCTCACAAGTGTGAGATGGCATCTCATTGTGGTGTTTTTTTTTTTTTTTTTTGCATTTCCCTGATAAAAAGTGATGATGAACATTTTTTTTCATATGCCTGTTAACCATATGTATATCTTCTTTGTAGTCCTCTTATTTTTCCTTTTATGGGGGAGATGTGCTTTTCTTTACATTATCAATTCTCCTTTACCAAGAACTTACCTGTATTTGGGAGAGAAAAACCTCTATTCTGATAAGATAATATTCACTTGAAACTTTTAAAATACTTTTCAATTACCAGAACTAAATGATTATAACATGTATTATATATTTAATAAAGTAAAATATCAAATGATACAATTTTTAATTATTTAATTTATGGAATATATATTGAATTCCCAGTTACACTAATGTTTTATTTAGAAATATCTCTGTGACACTAGGAAATTTTAGGAACAATGAAAATTTGTTTTTGCTTTTTTTTTTTCCCCACAAAATAGGAGAAGGGCAATCATAGGTTTCTACCATAGCAAACACATCTAAAAGTAAAGCAAATTCTTTTGTTGCACAAAGTTTAATAAAAAGAATCATTTTGCAACTTGTAAGTTAGCATTAGGAATTTAGGTAAATCACAAAGTGAAATGGGCCACGCACAACCAGAACTCTCATTTCTATCATCAAGGTATGTCAGGGGAATTTCCTGCAGATTTCAATCAACATTGACCATACAACACCTTTCACCCAGACCACGGTGATAACTTACTCTTAGTGTGTCACCTTCCCTCTCTACTCTTGCAGTTCACAATGTATTTTTATACTGTTGTTGATTTGCAGTATCCTAAAGATGATGTCTGAGATTTTAAACATGACATAAAGTCCTGTGTGAGCTTCTTATCCTCACATTCTCGATGCTGACTACTCTTCTTTAGTTCCCTGTACTCCATTCATTTTAAATTGCCTTTGTGTCCCTCATTGCTAAATAGTCTCTGAAGTCTTAAATCTTATCCTTGATACCCATTTTCCTCACTGCCTGGATTTTTCATATTTGTATTTTTTCACCTAGACAACTTCTTCAGATCTCAGGTTAAAATTTGAGTTCTTGGGAGTCTTGCCTCAGCTCATAATTTTTAGCACAGTAAGTTCCCTACATTTATCCCTGATCTATTTTTAAAATTACCAATCTCATTCATAATTTCTTGTTGAAGTCTGTCTTCCTTATTAGAGAAGGACCTCCTTTGTTGTCTTTACTCCTTTACCTAATGCTTGGTATGGGGTCTGCAATCTCTCTCTCTCTCTGTATAACTTACTTACTTATTTATTTATTTATTTTTACAGTGACTGCTTTCTTTTCTCAGGTGTTAGGGTCTGCAATATATTAACAGTTAAGAGTTCATTAGTAGTTTATTAGATTATTCTTTTAAAACTTGTATCATTTTTTATCAGGGTAACATTGTTTTGTAACACTGTATATGATTTAGAGGTAAAGGTTCATATCTCTTCAGGCATCTCCTACCACACCACACCCCCACCTGCAAGGGCCCCATAGTCCTCCACAATAATCCCCTCTGCCCTTTGACCCACACCCCTCCTCTTCCCTTCTGGTCATCTTACTACTGCGATTTAATCTAAAACATTTGGTGAATATTCTGCATACCCGTGAATGCATTATCATTGTATATTACTTTTCCAGAGTATAGCATGAGTTTTGGTCTAAATAATACTTGTTGACCATTTTCTGAACATGTAAAGTTATTTTTTTTTTTTAACTTTCAACCAACAATACTTGCAGCTTCTTGTTGCAGACATGGTATTAGGAGCTGTATTTATACTAGTGAATAAGACAAGCAGTGATCTTACCCTCAGGTTGCCCTCACTCACATATTTATATATCGAACAGTAGGGAATCTTTCCGGATGCACTCTTAGACTGAACTTGCCATTTTTGTTTGTTTTCAGTCTCTTTTCTTTATTTATTGAGATCACACTGGTTTATAACACTGTGCAAGACTCAGAAGTATGGGATCACATGTCTCCAAATGCGATGTCACCACATTCCACCCACCAACAAGGCCCCCATAGTCCCCCGAAGATGGAACTTCTATATAACAGACTATCCTGTGGCTCATTAAAGCAATGTGGAGAAACATAATTATTGACAGAAGAAGGTGTTTAGGATACATTGCTAAGTGAAGAACGTTAGGTCACAGAACAACATGCACTGTAAGATTCTAGTTCTGTATAAAACTGTATTTGGAAGGATGAAAACCACAACACTAAAATATTTTCTCTGATATGTTGTTAATATTGTTGTTATCACTGAGGTTTCCTTTTGTATGACTCAGATATTAAAGTAGATTAAAAAGAAAACTGAAGGAACTCCATTAAATGGAAATAGAAGTTATTGGTATTATGAAACTATTGTATTTTAAAAACTTAGTCATTACATTTGATCTCCTAGAAACTCAAATAACTATTTTGTGTGGATAGCCATGTGAATCATAATGGATTTATGTTTCCTGTTTATAGTTTTACTTGAAGCAGCAACATAACACCTTACCGTATATAATGGATAAGACAGGATTAATGACATAACTGAATTACTTTAAAAAATAATTTGCTAACATCAATTTACATATAAACATAACTTCTACCTTATATCTTATGGAACTGCTTTGATAGGCTTGAACTAAGTGGCCAGTCACTGTATTTCCTGAGTAATTGTTGCATTGTAAGCATCAAAATGAATACTGAATGTATTATGTTGCTAATAATGGGGGGAGGGGAACAAAAGCAGTTTTCTAGTCTATTCCCTGGTTCAGATTTAAAAAAAAAAAATAGCTCAGAGCCATTTATCAGCCCCTCTGTCTTCTCTGGACAGTTTTTGAGACACATCTGCATTCCTTAGATTTCATGGCTTTTACTAGTAAGCAGGACTCCTGAAGTTCATTACTGCAGGAAATCAGAGTGGCAAGTATATGAAAGTTGGCCCTTCCATACCATCCCTCACTTGTTTAGGGTCTCATAAAACCTGTCAAAAATGATATCAGCCTCCAGTGCAGTCTTGCCACCTTTTGGGTAAGAGGCCTCCATGTTTATATTCAAAAGTCATCAATCATTCTAAATACGGACACAAGCTTGTCTTTTAGTAGCAGTATTTCCATTTGCAGTAAAGATGTAGAGGGAAGACTCCTCCATGTTCATGACTCTTATGTCATTGTCAAAATTAGTATATAAAACATCCATCAAACCAACAAACAAGGTGAACTGGGCATGCCTTTTATAAAGTCTTGTATCTTTGGGACTTTACTACGTTTTCTCAGACATCTCTGGAAGTAGGCATATTGACAGGTGCCAGGTCACATTTTTTATAGATAGATAGATAGATAGATAGATAGATAGGTAGATCTATATCTATATATAAAGAGTGGCCTAAGAATGCTATTAGTTTATCTGTCCAAAGGTTTGAGTTCTTAATTTTTTAAATACATGAAAAATGAGAAATGTTTATAAAGAGCAAAAATACTTTTCCTTTGTTTTCAAACATAATGAACACACCAGATTGTTGAGAAGCAGATATACTTACTGATTGATGGCCTATTGAAAATGATAAGCTAAATAAACTTAATCCTGTTTACTCACAGCTCATTAAATACACATATACCTTAGTGATTATAAAACCAATTTATTAACTGGAAAATATTTTCACTACAATAGATTACATTTATTCATTTTATTAAAAGTGACAGGTGTCACACTGCTATGTGGTATTTATAAGTAAGAGAACTGCTTCCTCATATTTAAGAGCATGGCTTTCCTAAAGAAATATGATAAATTTATACAGCACCTGCATTCCTGACAATGTACCAATATTTTGTACTCATTGGTATAGTTAGTCTTAGTTAAACAAGTAATAAAAACTGACCTCTGAAAAGTTAAAATCTTCATGGCAGTTTCTTTCTTTCGACAAGTATTCACATCAAGCTTTTAACATTTTTCTGACAATTTATCCTCTTGAATGAGGCAGTCTCCTGATTTCCTCTGTATTTTGTGAAATATCATAGTTTAATTAATGGACCACCATACTCTCAATCACTGCTGATGATTACTGCATGGCATAATATTGCACCACTCCTGCTATTGTGATTTATAGCTTTAAAATAATGTTCACATAAATTATGTGGCCTACACGGCTTTTTATTGAACTGCATCAAATTGCTTCTCAAGAGTGTTCTTGTAAAACACCCCACATGGCATCTTTGTTTCGATTATAAGACTTAGCACAATGTCTGCCTTCAATGTGGCACATGGTCTATGTGTTAAATAAATAAGACAATTATGATCAGCAAGGAAAATAGTATTTCTCAAAGTTTGTGGACTCCTTTTATTTATTTTTATTATTAACAACTGTGTATTTGTCTATCTACTTATAATGGAACTACAATAAATTTATCTTTTGGTTTCATTTCTCATAAACTGCAGCCAGACATGGATTTGGCAGATTCTAATCACTAATATGATACACAACATTGAACATGCACTTATCCTTGTCCCCAGGAAACTAATTGAATCATTAGGTTATAGCCATTAGAAAACTGACCAAACGGTATGAACCTAAGTTATTAGTTCATTAATGATCAAATTTAATTTTACTTGCCATTTTCAGCTCCTTCCTCTTCGATTTTTCCTCTTTCGAACTTTGTTGAACATAACTACATCATTCTTAAGAATGACATTAATCCGGGCTCCCTGACTCTGTACCAGAAATACTTAAGTCTATTCTGCAACATCAGATACTATTATATTTATAAATGCCTTATTGTTATGTAGCTTCAATTAGTTGCCTCCAAAATTCACATCACTGAAAAACTTCCCTTAGTGTCAGCCTAAAGTGTGAGTTTTTAGTGTATTCCGTTGGGATGAAGTTTGTCTTTTGGTCCAGGAAATCTATGACCTCCAAGAGAGCAGGGACTAGATCACTCCTGTTTGACTAAACCTCAGATGTCTTTATAATGAATTTTACATATTAACTCACTTAATGTGGATTAGTGAGTTGATGAATGAATGAAGAAATGAATGGAAATGTTGGAATGCTGGGAAATTTTATGGGCACATGCATAGTATTTAACATTCAAAGGCCAATTTCTGCTATGGGACTCTGCATTAATATCATCAGATACTCAAAATTTTGATCTACAAAACTATTGTCATATCTGAAGCTTTGATAGGTCCTGGTTCTTATTTGTTTCAAGGAAAACATTTCTCAGTTTTTCAACACTAATGTTGCTATTTTATAATGAGATCTGTGACATACCTGTACGTTTGAAACTGATCTTTCTTGATAGCTTTAATCATAAGCACCATCTAAGTTAATTTAATCACACTTGAAAATATGTAATTCTTTAGATTCACTTATTCTCTAGTAATTCCAAATTGGTTCCTGATGAACTTGACCCTGTTTGCCACACTCCCATTCTAACCATTGCAGGGCTGAAGCTGCCGATTGCATTTCTGGTACATCTAGTACATCTGGCACCATCATTATTCAGGCAATTACAAGTTCATCCTCAAACTACTGCAGAAGCATCCTGACTGGACTTTCTTTTTTAAAAAAGCTTATCTCTGTAACAATATAGACTATGTCTGACTGCTGTGTTATTATCTCACAATATCACATCTGCTACTTCTGAGTTCACAAATCTTCAGAGACTCTTTATTCCCTTCAGGGTGAATAGCCAAATAAACTGCATTTACAATCCATTAAAATGAGCCCTGGGTTCTTTCTCCTGTCTGTCTCTCACACTCTCTCTACACGTCTTTTCTACTACTTGAGTTCCTGGCCAGGCATGGTTGTCCCCTGCAAAGATATTAGCATCTTCAGGCAATAGGATTTGCAAAAGTGTATTCAGTTTTATATCTTTTGCCTTTTGGGGAAAAAACACTATTTTCAGAATATTGATTACAAAGCATAAAACTTCACAAATTTCCTTGATTGGTAGAAACAAACAGAAGAGCAGGAGAAAAGCTCTTCTACATTTTTGTGATTTTGTAATCAGTGGGAGGGTGGTATATCAGCGCCTCCAGCAAGTAAAATAAACGTATTAACCAAAGGAGAAAGAGATGGGAAATAATTTCTGTTTGCTGGATATGTCCAAATCATCCATTAATCACCCCATCCATGCTTTCATTTATTCATTTATTCCTTCATCCACAAGTCTATGAAGGGACCGTGTCTGGTCAAACATTATATTCCCAGTGCTTAACACAAACTTTGTATGTTCAGTAAATACTTGAATGAACAAATGTTTCATGATCTAACATGGGGGACTACTGTGCTTTATCTTGGGTAGACAAAGACAAAATGGGTGACTCTGATCCTCAAATAGTTAACCAGGTATCACAGACAATAAGCATAAGAGGAATAAATAAAATTCAATGTAAGGCTATGATGAAGGTTTATGTAGAATTCAGTTTATGTAGAATCCACAATCTTTCTCCTCAAAAGTCTCATATTGAACTTGTGACAAAACTGCTGAGTTTATACCAAACAATCTCACTTGCATTTGTAATCATCCGAGTTCAGCCTTTCGTGTTTTCAAAACTACCTTCTGTGCCTTATTACATGTTGTACTGCTCTCTAAAATGTGGGTGGAGAGGTCAAGGGAAGTATTTATATGGCTGTATATGTATCTCATTATTCAGATAAATTGTACATTCCTTGAATGCAGCTACTGTTCATCATAATATATATATCTAAGGCTATGCAGAAGAGAATCTTGGTTATAATAGGTATTTGAGCACTGATTTCTGATTGATTGAGTGTAATAAAGTCCATAGATTATAAAATCATAAGTATTACATTTGAAATACTTGGACACTATAAGTATTACTGGTATTAAACTAATAAATATTTTGTAACTCTTAATTGAATGTTCCTGGACAGGGAGCTATAGGTTCTAATAGAAAATTGCAAAGGACTTAATAGTCTACCTAATTTCAGAAAATAGAGCATTGGGCAATTATCTGAAAAGTGGCTTCTAATTTTGGCTTAGATTGCAAACCTGCAATGTAACATATGCTATGCCACTAATATCTTCTCAAATATTCCTGTCATCCAAGTCCATAATATTTGGACAGTTATAGAGAATGGCATAATTAAAGGTTACGGACATTGCTGATCCCTGTAGTCATGGCTAGTTAACCCAGTTAGTTAAAGCATAGAATTAATAAGGCCAGGGTCAAGAGATTAATATATGTTGTGGTCCAGTTAACTTTCACTCTGTTTCTGGCCAGAGACTAAACACCAAATCCTAGCCTGCCAACTCTCAAAGGCATGCTTTGGCTGAGGGAGATTGGCTGGGAATATATTGATGCATCAGCAGAAATCAATTTTACTACAGAAAAGCAGCTCAGATTAGATATTCTACTAGCTTCATCTTAAATGATCCATTTTTGCATCAATTCAAAAGTTGTGGAGTGCCTATCATCGGTACAACTCTCTACTAAGCCTTGGGGATATAAAGATGAATGTGCTACTGTGTCTGCTCTGGAAGAGCTCTCAGATTTATTTATTTTAAGGAGGTTGTCTTAGTCCACTCAGGCTGCTATAACAAAATACCCCATGCCAGGAGCTTAAAAACAGCAGAAATTTATTTTTCAGAGTTTTAGAGACAAGAAATCTGAGATCAGAGAGTTAGTCCACATGCTTAAGAGAAGACCGTCTGCCAGGTTGCAGACTTCTTATTGGATTTTCATATGATGGAAGAAGCTAGTGAGTTGCAGGAGCTATCTTTTGTAAGAGCACTAATCCCACTTGGGAAACTGACCCAATCACCTCCCAAGGGTGATTCTAACACTATCATGTTGAAAATTAAGATTTGAGCATTAGGATTTCAACATATGAATTTTGAGGGAATGTAAGCATTTTACAATGAAGCAGATACCAGTTTTCCAAAGATAGTTGTTTTTACTGATAGGAAGCCTGTGCAATTTTTTCCCTCTGGTTGATATCTGAATATCTTACATTATAAACTTTAACCCTGTAAAAATATTTTCTCAACACAAATATATAGATAAATAATATGTAATTTTATTTTATTTATTTATTTTTTTAATATTTATTTTTTTTTTATTTATACATACAAGCAGGGGTACAGGCCAGAGGTGTGGGGCAGCGAGAGGGTTCACCAGAGACGGAGCGGGGAGCAGAACAGGCAGATCAGAAATACACTGCTGAGGGGGGCAGCGGGCAAGGCAGGAGAGGTCTGCAGTGCCATGTGGGATTCTCCCCGGCCGGGCGTCGAACTTGCATCACCACTGCCGACAGCTCCACAGCGCAGCGCTTAACCACTGTGCCACCGGGGAGGCCCAATAATATGTAATTTTAAAGTAAATATTCTATTACAAACTTTGTAGATTTCTTGAAATATTTGAGAAGGCTGACAATAATACTGTAAATTGATTGCTATTTAGGACAAGTAGATGCCTTTACTACCTGCTTGCAAAAGGATCTTCCTATAAAGGTCAATAATTTTGTCAAACTCTTTCCATGTACAAGATACCAGGTTGGACACCAGGGAGGTATAGACTGCAAATTTAGTTGCCCGCTTCTAAACAACATCCAAAGCAATACTCCGATCATATATTTGTATCTTAAAATAAATAATATGCATAAAAACAAGATATTTTTTACAATTTCAAAATATAATCTACTTTATCATAGTATAATTATTCATATTTTAAATTAGTGACTCATTTTGTTTCTGAAAATTATTTGGCATTTCCTATAATAACATTAATCCAATAAGAGAAAAAAACTAGTAGAGAAAGACCATCTAATATTATTAGATGTTAATATCATTTTCGTGATTGAGAAATTATTCTGATTTGGAGCTTTCTGTAGGCCATGAGAAGATAGGAAACATCAGAGACTATAGAACTTTTGTTATTGACAAGTAGATTATCAGTTTCTCATTTTTTTTCTGACACATGATTCCACACTTACTTTAGATCTTATCATTCAGAGATACCGAATGGCATAATAGTCATTGCATGTTAAAATGTGTTTATAACAAAAATGTCTGTTTTTTAGCATAAGTGACACAAATGAAGTTTCGTGTTAAATGCCAGTTACTGAATGTGGTTCAACAAGAGACCAAGATACCGTGAATAGAATATGGCACTTTCTGTCACAACTTAATTAAGGAATATAACTAAAAATGTTTAGACATTTTTGAGTCCCATATTCCTTTACATTTTTCCTAAGTATAATTTACTTAGCCAGTTATTTGATAAGAGTTCATTGATAAAATGTTAGCCTAACAGCCTTTACCTTGTGAAGTTAACTCAGAGCTTGGTGGCTATAAAAATTCTGTGAAACTATGGGATAGCAGTGCAAAGATTCTTTAAAATCAGAAAACACTTGTTTCAACCATTTTCAGTCTTACTCACATAAACTAGCACATATTTCTGCCTTTCAGATGTATCCCTTTTACAAACTTGAGAGTAATAACACCAGCTCGCTCACATACGTTTATGAAGTTGAAGATAAATAGTAGATTTATATGATTTTGTAAGCTACTCACTACTTTAAAGTAGATAATACCCTTTAATATATACATATATATAATACTATTGTTGAACTGGACCAATTTGTATAAAAATGATGGCTACTCAAATCCTCTATAATGGTTGTCCATATCTTGTTATAAAAACCTATACTTTGTAGAAAGTCAAAATTTCAGCTGATTGGAAAATAACAACAAAAATGTCAATTACTAAACAGCACCAGAGTGTATTACTAAAATGCAAAAAGGCAGAATAGATACTTTTTATATATTGAACTGAAATGGGAAATATCTGATTGATAAATGTTATTTTATTGAAAATATACAATGATTATTTTTCTTTTTTATAGTGAATCACTTTTATTGGACATCACAGTTAAGAGGAAATGAGAAAAACTTAATGGATTATGTGTAACATTTGTCATCTGTTTGAGAACATTATTGTGTTAATTACTATGAAAAAAAAAAACAACTAAAACTTGTTCTCTAGTAGTGTAGGAGAACAAGATATTTGAGTAAAAAAGAGCAGTGATAATCTGTTTTTTTTTTTGCACTTATACTTTTTAATAAGCTGAAGACAGGTTGACAACATTACATACACTCACTAGAAAGTTTCAGTTGTCAGAGCAACATATATATTTCAGAGAATGAAGTGATCTAATGGAGTTGCTGAGATTCTAAGTGATACACAACAATACGGGAGATGAGTCTGAGGGTGGTATTACCACCCACACCAGGCATACAAATAGCATTTCATGTATAAAAGTGTTTATTAGGTATACAAAAAAATGAGAGAATATGAGGGTGGCTAACGGCATCTGCTACCTTTTGAGATGATTTAAGTCAGTTGACTTAATGCTGCATTTCAGTAACTGAATTTTATCCAACCCTTTTTTACTTTCGTTGGTAGTATGATTGCTTTTAATTCTACATATTCAACAATAATTTTTGGTGGTAAAGATTTATTTTAATTTTAAATATTCAAACTATAATCCAGTGGTTCACTCTTGAAATAGTGCCAGAGTAATTTCCAGTGGAGAGTAGCTAAAGGTGTGCACTCAAGTCTAGGCTGTGATGAAGTTTAATGTCCATAGTTGAGCAGCAGGCATTTGAAATCTGTGTGTGTATATTTTATCATGTGTCAGTGACAGGTAGTATTTGTCCATATTATCCACTGAAAAGTCTTTACATGATGAGACAGGTTAAACATGGTTGAGATTATCATCTTTAAAATGAAACATGGCCAAATCCTAGCTCTACCATAGCCAACTATGTGATCTTTGCCAAATTACACAACTTTTTTTTTATTTTACTTAGACATCAATCAGAAAGATATATATACACACCTTAGGGTCTTTGTGTTTATTAAATAAAGTGAAGTTTTTAAAGTACACAAACTTGGCAACTGGTGTTGTTATTATAGGAACCCTCTAAAAACTTGTTAATGGGAGACATTTCCACTGCATAAAGAAAGGAGTCATAAATGTAGAGCATATACAATTAAGAAAGAAATAATTTAATATTGCTTAACAGAAAACATTGGAAGTCATTTTTTCAATTGGGGAACAGAAAATCTAAGAAGTTTGGAAAAATTCAAGTCTGAATTTGCCATCTCTTCATCTTTATTTTATCCCCTGTTATTATCCTAGCAAATTAATCATAAATTAGCCATAGATGAATATTTTTCTATACTGAAGAAAGATTGATCTATAAGATTGAAGGATGGCAATATTGATGAGAAAATGCATCCCTCTATTGTTATATTATGTCCTTTGGAGGTCAGTGAATTTTTTGAAAAGTAGAAAAGAGATAAATATTTGCCCACTAGTGGGCAGAAGGCCAGAAAATATATACAGAAAGTTCAAATTGTTGACCCAGTAAAAAGCATTATTTTCCTGTTAAAGACAAAAAAGTGTCAGTGGTTTAAATTACAGGAAAAAGACTGCTTAGTAGAGGTACCAAACTAATATCTTCAGACATAATGCAGCTTAAATAATGAATGAGACTGGGTATACAGTAATAAGGATTGGGGAAAGTGTGGTGCATTGGGGAGCAAAACTAAAGAGCTTCAAGTGGATTATTATGAAAACTCATGAACTTGCCCAACAAACATTTTCTCCAAGCTAAACATTTTCTGCCTTCAGTTTTTTTCTGCCCCCAGAAGTTTTTTCTGTCCCCTGTACATGGTAACAATAGCAATAGGAACTTCCATACTTCAGCATTCTCTCTGCCATCTGTTTCTGTGAAGGATGAATAGACGTATTTGGAGGAGTTTGGATTTATGTATTCTTTATTTTGTCCAGAGCCACCCTTGGAAAAAATCTTAGAATTTTGAGACATACATATATATATGCATACATACATACATGCATACATACATATATACATGCATGCATGCACACACACATACCATTCTTCTATGAAAAAAATAATTTGTTAATTTAATGTGTGTTGTCTTTGACAGTAGCAGGTGCAAATATATAATAAAAATTAAAATTAGTGCCGATGTATGAAAAGTAAAATTGCACACTTGTAACTTCTTAAATGTTCCCAAAGCCAAAACAGAATTGGCAGAGAAATATTGTATGAAATCAAAAATTGTGTCTGTTTTGAACTGCAAACACACCTTCCACCAATGTTGTACCAATCAGAACAGTGAAGAAAAAAATCAATGTGAAGTTTTATTATGTAATATAATCAGCTCAATTGAAAATACCTATATGACCAGATGCTTAAATGACAATTAAAATTTAGTTCTGACACCATATTATTTCCACATTAGAGTAACTTGAGCATTCAGTATGGTGTTCCCCAAATTCTTTGACTTCACACTTTCTGTTTATTGTATCAGTAGCAGATATAAACTATTCAAGTTATCATAATCTTACTATAGTATATATCCTAGGCAAAAAAAAAAAGTACAGGTATAAAACACTGGGAATAATAATGTGCTTTCCCTTACTGAGAATTTCATGTTTTTGATAGTGACTGAGGATCATGAGCAATACCTTGAAATGGCAAATGGTTGCTTTTTAAGTTTTCAGGTCAAAGCAGACATTCATTTTGAACACCTAGCTAAAGATAAATAAAAGAAAAGTGGCTTCTATTTGTTTGTTTTTAAACCTTTTATCTTGAATCTAGTCACAACTGACCTAAAACTGTATCTGGAAGTATTCACCTGTAAGAAGGCAATGCAAGTCCATACAAACAGGGCACTTTAACTAGAAGCTGAAATTAACCTTCAGAAACTTTGCAATCCAGATGTGAGCAGCTCCAAAGCAACAAGTAGAGCAGTTATAACTTAACAGAGTAAAAGGTTTCCTATGCCAGTCAAAGTAGACAAGGCAAGGTGATTCTCACCCTCTTTCTTGAAGTGCCTGAGTCAGTGATTCCTTCTGCTTCAATGAACCAAAATACTTTTAAAAGCATCTTTTACTCTGAGGGGAAGTTGGTCTGAACCATGTATCACACAGTAGAAATTCTTCTATCAGAAAGAACGGATATACAGTAATGATTTAACAATTTCCTTGCTTTTTATTGTATTTTCACTTACTTATGAAAATCTCTAAATACACGATTAAGGATAGTTGTTATACATTTGACATCAAATAAAAATAAGAATTAATTTCCTAAGATGAATATGACAGAACTGGAATTGGAAGCTAATTTTATATTTTTCTCATGGTCAGAAGTAATTTTATGAGATGTATTAGTTCAAAGAAAAGCTTGATATTTTAAATGCATTATTTATTTAATAGATTAGTAAACATTAAAAACTTTCATAAAAACTCTATCTCGGATGTTAAATGTTTTCTTTATGATCTATAAAGCTTTATACATTTAAAAAATTAAAATATCTTCTAAATCTCTAAAAGAATATCGATGGTATTCCCTGCTTGTTTTAAATTCAGCAAGCATATAAGCATATATTTGGGATCTGAATGAATATAACACTAAACTGTTCAACCTCTCAAAACTTCTTTGTCAGAAAATAAAGTTTGGGAAAAATTAATATTTAATTTTGCTCATTGCAAATTAAACTAAAAATATTAGTCGTGTCTTATAAATCTGTCAATATATATGTTTTTCACTTATAAAATGATATTTGGGGGAAATATAAGTTCCCACGAATTTTATATTTTCATGATTTCAACTGTAGAGTTATAGATTGTTTTATGAAGTATAAAAATATTATGATAATGCAATCACTATCAAAAATTCAATGCATTCTTTAAAGATATAGAGCAGACAATATTGAAATTCTTTTGGAACCACAAAAGATCCCAAATAGTCAAAGCAATTTTGACAAAATAGAGGAAGAATAATGGAATCATACTTCCAGACCTTGACCTATATACACAGCTCTAACATTAAAAAGAATATGGTACTGGACCAAAACGAGACACACAGACCAGTAGAATAGAATTGAGAGCACAGAAATAAACCTGTATCTATATGGATACTTAATCTGTGACAGATGAACCAAAAGTATATGTTGGAGTAAGGAAATTCTCTTCAGCAAATGGTGTTGGGAAAACTAGACAGTCATATGAAGAATGATGAAACTAGACCACTATCTCACCAAGTACAAAAGTTAATTCAAAATGGATAAAAGACTTGGATGTAGGAGTGGAATCCATAAAATGCATAGAAGAAAACTTGGGCAAACACTCTATTACATAGGCTTCAGACATGTCTTTGTGAATTTGTCTCCAACAAGAAAAACAAAAGAGAATATAAACAACTGTGACTACATCAAACTAAAAATCTTCTGCACAGTAAAAGAAACTGACACTACAGCAAGAGGACACCCCCTGAATGATAGAAAATATTTACACATCATACATCCCACAAGGGGCTGATACCAAGGTCTATAAAGACTTAATACAGCTCAACAAAAAGAAAGCACATAACCCAGTCAAAACAAAAAATGGACAGAAAAGCTAACTAGGCACTTCTCCAAAGAAGACATACAGATGGCCATCACTTATCATCAGGGAAATAATATCAAAAACACAATGAGATATCCCCTCACACCTATAGGAATGGCCCATGTCAGAAAAAGTGTTGGCCAGGACTCGCAGAAAAACGAACCGTTCTAGACTGTGGGTGGCCATGTAGACATGCCCAGACCCTATGAAAAACAGTATGGGTGTTTCTCAAAATATTAAAACTCTATTTACCATAAGATCTACAGATTTTACTCCTACTGTATACCCAAAGAGTGCAAAAACACTAATTTTATGGAATATATGCACTTCTATGTTCATTAGAGCACGATTTTAAATAGTCAAAATATGGAAATAATTTAAATGCCTGAAATCAAATGAGTGGATCAGGAAGATGTGGTATATATACACAATGGGATACTACAAGCCATTAATAAAAGATAAACTCTTGCCATTTGTGACAGCATGGATGGAACTGAGAGGATTATGCTAAGTGCATTAAGCCAGAAAGAGAAAAACAAACACCTTATGGTGTCAATTATGTGGACTATAAAGAAACAAAACAAAAAGTAAAATAAAATCAAACCAATAACAATTCCTAGAAATCTGAGTGTAGAACTGAGACTACCAGAGTAGGAAAGGAAGTGTGCATAAGGGACTATAGGTTTTTTGATGGTGGTTATGGGGTGGTAACAACCTCTGAAGGAGATCCTGTACCTCTGTATTATAAACCACAATGTAAACCAATGTTACTTCATTTAAACAACAACAAAATAAACATGATACCCCTGAGAGTTCTCTAGTCTCATCCAACATATGAAGACCTCAAAACACAGTCCTCTATGAACCAGGAAGTGGGCCCCCCGAGAAAATGAATCTGCCAATGCTTTGATCTTGGACTTCTTAACTTCCAGAACTATGAGATATACATACCTGTTGTTTATAAAAGAAAAAAAAAAATAGTAGATGAATATCATCTGCTCTTTTCCTAGCAAAATATATGCATCTACATAAAAAAATCATAATTTGCATACAATTCCCAACTCTCCTCATTTTATGAATCCTACATATGGTTCACAAGCCTATAAATGAGAAAATTTTATGAAGGATGAAAGATGTTTAGTGGAAGAGCTGTTAATTCAAAGCTTTAAAACTTTCTTTTGTAATTTAGCCTTCTTGGACAGCGAATCTTGGATCTGTCTCGCTTTTTCAAGATTTTCTCCTTCACCAAATGCTTCGATTAGTAATCTCCATTTAGGTAGCGCTAAAATTCCCACTAGATCTTAAACTCCTAGACATATTATTTTGATTTCAGAATTTGAGACACTAAGTTTGATCCTGAGTGAGACTTTTGGCTTTTCGTCAAATGTCACACAAATGCAAGTTTTACTACAAAGACATAGTGACGTATCAATGACTCTCTGTAGTCTAGAAGGAAGCTTATCTGAAACTAGAAAGAGTGAGTGTAGACAGAACCAACATGACATTTTCAAACATATGAAAACAAATTGAGATATAGAAAAATACCATGCTACTAAAAGGAAGGAAAAATGTAATTTGATGAAAGGACACATGCTTAAATATGTTTCAATTATGATGATTAATATAATTATATCAAAACATTGAATAAATATAACTTGAAATATCTTGCAGTAAAATGCCATGATAGGCAAGGATAATGGAATTCAGACCCATCACAATTCTTTCACATTTCTCATGCTATAAATGCCACAAAAATTTTCCTCATTATGAAAGAAAATTTGTTATTTTTCTATAAAAAGAAAAACACCCAAAGAATCTTTATGTGACCATTCTGAAGATATATTTAATATTTTGCAATAGGTGTTTTAAACACTTATTTTTATAAAGCACTCTCTGTCAAGCAATATCTATGTTAGAAATTAGCAGTTCCTCCAGTTGTAAAACCTTGACATTGACTATAATTGAGGAGGTTAGTGGCGGTGTGTTCATAAGTATTATCTGTCATATGAAATATGACAGTGCTGTAACTGCAAGACCTTGGGGAGCTTGTGTGTTGGCACTGCCATCTGACTGCCTTAGAAACTGCCAGACAGTCTTCTTAATGCCTCCGACCCTGAGATAATTAACATGGCCCTAGAGACTTCTGCCTTTTGCATTTGCACACTTATTGTTTAATAAGATGTTTGCTGCTAGCTATACTTTCCTCTGATATAAAAAAAAAAATGTGCCTTTAAGGCGAATGGTACTTCAGTTCATTAAGGTTTCTGTTTTTGCTGGTACCTCTGTGTACAAGTTGCTTATACATAAATCTCATTGATTTCTTGAAAATTAAAATAAATTTCCTAATTTTTTTTCAATCTTGCATTTGATCCCTATAAATGAATTTCACAGTGAGGCAAATGACCTATCTGAAATATAGGCCTTTGCTTTGACAGTTGTGTTATATGTCAAACAGACTAGCAAATGATAAAATAGGAGCCAAAAATAAAGGCAAGTTTAAAAGGCTTCAGGGCAGATTTGATGGGATTTTCGTTTCTACATCCCCAAGGGCAAAGTCAAGAGTTAAAACAAACCGCTACTACTTCAAAGTAAAAGTTACTGATTTACAATTAGCAATGTGTAGAATTTGCAAATTTAGTTTGCAAATTCTGTATAACTCTTTTGTAAATAGGGTATAAGAAACAGGGAAATCTAAAGTGTAATCTTTAATGAAAGAAAGCATAAAATGGCAGAGTTTGCTATTAGCAATCTGCTGTATGTGTTGAAAGTATTTAAGTTCACCAAAACATTAAATGGTTGTGTGTGAACAGTTAATGAAATTGGAAATACAGGTACAAATTCATATGCACGCACATATATTTTACTTTTCCCTCCAATTAAGAAGTAATGCAATTTCTTTGTGGTAAGTTTTAAAAGCATTTAAATTACTCAAAGAATAAATGCAAAATTCCCCAGGTTCCCAGCTGTAGAGATAATGATTGTTAATATTGTTTCCATTCTCTTTTCCTCACTTAAATTTTTTGTTCTAACTTTTAAAATTAATATATTTCCATATTAATATTCTTTAAATATGATTTTAATGACTTCAAAATATTATATCACATTAATATAATTTCAAATAGTTACAAATTACATATTGCAAGTTTACTAAATAATCAAAATTAATGAATTAAAACTTTAAATGTAATGCCGTTTTATATTAAAATTTTTCTACTTCTAGTTGTCTATATTCTACAAGAATTAATATTTTTTTTATCAAATAAGTACAATGTTGTACTAGCACCAGCCATATGGTGAACTTTTTATTAAATATTTAGTGCATTCAGTTTCTGTTTCTTATGTCAAGAATTTTATTGCTCATCGTTTATCAATTCTACAAATTTCAATGTGTTCACTAAACAAATCTCATTTCCACATTATTGTACATGACACAGACATCACTCACATGGAACTTGTATCACAGATACAAACATGATATTGATACCATGATTTCATGATTTCAGGTTTTCAGGCCTAGTCTCCCAGCCAGGAATGGACCCCAGGCTGTGGTGGCGGCGCTGAGTCCCAGCCGCTAGACCACCTCAGGTTGGTGTCTCAAGAAGCGACAGCAGGAACTTTGCCAACTCTCAGGCAAGCAAGTGAAAAGAGGCAAATTTGTTTAGAGAGATAGATATAAGAAAATGTTTATTGGGCTTCCCTGGTAGTGCAACAGGTTAAGTAGCAGCGCTATGAAGCTATCCAGAGCCACTGCAGCATGAGCTTCCCACAAGGCGCAGCAGACCTCTCCTGCCTCGCCCGCTGCTCCCCTCAGCAGTATATTTCAGTTGATCTGCCTGTTCTGCTCCCCACTCTGTCTCTGGTGCATCCTCTCACTGCCCCCACCCCACCTCTGGCCTGCACGCCAGCTTGTATGCATAAATAAAAGAAATCGTAAAAAAAAAAGTGTTTATTAATGAACAAAGGAACAGAAATAAAGTGGGACTCCTAGGACAGAGGAACCAGGCCAGGGATGGGCAAGTTGAAGTGGAGTCATGCTTAAGGGAATGGAATATAGAACTTCTTTCCCTAATTATTCTAAAGCTCATCAGTCTCTTTGTGATTGGTTAGTTCTTGGTGGTCTCACTCACTCTGCCTTAATATTTCTGTGCCTAGAATTAAGTCCCAGTCCCTATCTTAGAGTCTTTTTTCTTTGTTATCCTTGTTTTTGTTCTGGAAAGTCCTGTTGCCATTCATTTGGGGGTGTTTGATTAGCCCCCTTTGGAATTTGTTGCCCTTTTCTCTGGAGCCTTCCTTATTCCTCCAAGACTTTCCCTATTCTATTCTGACCCTAGAAGCTATCCACTTGCCCTCTGACTCAATATAATTGAATCGGTTAGCCAACCAAGAACAGGAGCTATTTTGTTAATTCCAGGCCTATTACCTTTTACCAAGAACGCCCTTTTCAGGTGTTTGCTGTTTTAATGTATAGTGTTTTCAATTTTTTTTGCTCAAAGTTCTCACAGGTTTTTCTGACTATAAAATAAAAAATAATGCCCCAAACCATAGTCATTTTCTAACTCAATAGTTTTCATTGTGGTGCCTTCAAAACAGACATATTATTACAAAAGTATACGTGTTTAATTATGTCACCAAGGTACTTAGTAGAATGAACATTTTTGTCTCTAAATTGGGTAAAGTTTTTTTTTTTCTTTTTTCTAATCACTTCTTTCAACTCTATCATTTCCTCTAAAGACCCTTAAAATAGATTCTGTAACTCTCCTGTCACCTGAATCTGTTAATGCTGTATGTGTGTCTAAGACTTGCTAGTTACTTCACAGTTGAAAAAGGCTAAAATTGTTACCCACAGTTTCCTTAAAGGGTGATGTGATGATGCCACAGGATGCCCTCTTTGTTCCTTAGGATGGAGGGTAGAGAGGAAAGATAGAAGAGGAAGTAGGGTGATGATGGGCAGAGGTCCCTGGTTCTGGCCTCTTCGCATGGAATGGGTCTAATAATGGAATGGTTGCCACAAATGTGTTAACAGATTCACCTTTGTTACTTCATTTTCTGAAAAATATATAGCTATCACTTCCCCGACGACAGTTTTTTTCCTCTTCTTTCTATCCCACTTCCTGTGCTTTATTTTTCTTCATAATGCATATTTTATTATTGTCCATAAGACAGAGTGAGAACTTAAGAGAATGAATGCTGGAGCCAGGCTGCCTAGAATTAAATCTGTATCCCACTGCTTGCTTAATGATTTGGGCAAGTAACTGAAACTTTCTGTACCTGGTTCCTTGTCTCCAAATTGGGAAAAATGACAATACTTACCCTGTAAATTGTTATTCCTTAAGGCAAAGCATGTAGAATAGCACCTGACATCAGTAAGCATTCAATAAGTGTTAGTTATAATAATATGCATTAGTATTACTGGTTTTTTTATATATTCCTTTGTTTAATATCTTCTTGAATTAGAGTATAAACTCCTTGGGTGTATTGTTTACTGATGATTTCACAGCGCCCAGAAACAATCCTGGGATGTTATAGGTGCTTAAGAGATAATTGTTGAATAGCTGCATGCATAAGTATTAAAGGAAGTCATAATAAATGAATGAAGCATATGATGGATATATAACTTCCCTATGGCCAACCCCTCCCCCTAACAACCAGGTCCAACTGGACCCTGGTTTTTCTATTCAGGCACATAAATTATGCACAACTTATGCATATTTAAAAAATAGTGCAGATGTAGGAAAAGCAGATTTGAATTGGTAGACAAGCAAGTTTTAAGAAGAATCTTTTTTTTTAAGATTTATTTATTCATACAAGCTGGGGTATAGGCAAGAGGCTTGGGGCAGTGAGAGGGTACACCAGGGCCTCCCCGGTGGCGCAGCGGTTGGGCGCTGCGCTGTGGAGCTGTCGGCAGCGGCGAATCGAGTTCGATGCCCGGCCGGGGAGAATCCCACATGGTGTGGCAGACCTCTCCTGCCTCACCCGCTGCTCCCCTCAGCAGTGTATTTCTGATCTGCCTGTTCTGCTCCCCGCTCTGTCTCTGGTGAACCCTCTCGCCGCCCCACGCCTCTGGCCTGTACCCCAGCTTGTATGCATAAATAAAAAATAAATCTTTAAAAAAAAAAAAAAGAGAGGGTACACCAGAAGAAGAGTGGGAAGCAGAACAGGCAGATTGATGGAAATACACTGCTGAGGGGAGCAGCGGGCAATACAGGAGAGGTCTGCAGCGCCATGTGGGGCTCTCCCCAGCCAGTGTAATAGCTGCTGCGGACAGCTCCACAGCACAGCGCTTAACCGCTGCTCCACCAGGGAGGCCAAGTTTTAAGAATAATCTTAACATAGATCTTTTTTTTTTAATATATATTTTTATTGTTATTTATGTCTTTTACATTTTGTATTCCCCTTGGGTAGCCCACCACCAATTCACCCGTGATCCATCTCCACGGTCCCTTGTGTTCTTTTCTATTCCATTTTGTGCCCTTTTCCTTCCCTCCCTCCGCTTCCCTCCCCCCCCCCCCCCACACTGATTGTCTCTCTCCCACCCGGCCTCCCTATAGTCCTGTTATAAGTGTAACCATTCAATATTTTTCTCTTTTTTCTGGCTTATTTCACTGAGTATGATCCCCTCTAATTCCATCCATGTCGCTGCAAATTGCATGTGTTTATCTTCTTTCCATGCTGAATAGTATTCCATTGTGTATATGTACCACATCTTCTTTATCCAATCCCTATTTTTGGACATCTGGGTTGCTTCCATACCTTTGCTATTGTGAACAGTGCCACAATGAACATATGGGTGCATTAACATAGATCTTAACATGGCTTTAAGTAGGGGTACATTTTGATATTGTAGGGAAGATAAGGAAAGAAAATGGAAAATGAAGAAGCAGTGGTCATATGCAAAATCACGCAAAGGTCAACCAGTCACAGGTCAGGGTGACTTTATGACAGAGAAATTTAGGATAAGAGCAGATGTAGAAGACCTGAGACAGGGAATGAAGGTGTCTGGTTCTATGCTGTTGGCCTTTATTCTTACCTGGAGACTCCAGTGGAGTACAGTATGCTCCTGTTGATAAAAGTAGTTCATTAAGCATGAGGACTCAGTAAGAGGAGCATGTGTGCTTTGTAAATTCCTCATACTGTAGTTTCCTTTTGGCAAAGGAAAAAAAAAAAAAACTAGAAACAGGGTGGCTTTTTTTTTTAAATCAATATAGCAATGAGTATGTAAGAGGTGAAGAAACTGAAAAAGACTGAGTAAAGGTATATGACATTTAGTCATTATGAGAAATTTAGTCATAATTTATTTGGCTAAAGAGAAGGTGAATATTATATACATTTATACTTAATGTTTTTTTTTTTTTCTGGTCATTCAAAATCTTTCAAAGTGTATTTCTCAAACCTCCAGTATCAGAATCATTTGGGAAACTTACTGAAACTACAAATCCCTAGGTCGATCACAAATTGACATAATTGAGACTTCTAAGGTACAGCTCAATTTTCTACATTTTCAGAAATCTCTTCATTTCTTCCATAATAGGCTTGGTGTACTAAAATCCAAGAATGAAGGCCTTTCACTGGTTTCTCTAGTCATGTAGAACAGGTAACCCTATATAAATCGGAAACCAATTAAAAGATGAAAGGATATTCAACAATTTACTGTCAGTAATTTGGAAAGCTACATATATATATATATAAATATATATATGTATGTATATATATGTATATATATATATGTGTATATATATATGTATATAAATTTATGTTTTACTTCACTTATGGCAAAATACAACAGAGTATATAAATGTTAAAAATCTTAGAGTCAACATACTACTAAATTAACTTTTAAACATTTTGCCTAATATTACATTGTGTATTTTTCTTTTCCTGGTGTATCTTCTGATTATTTTGTATATTTTATTTATGATCCTATTTACCCCATTTTTACTTACCCATTTTATATTCATCCCTTTTAAAATTATAAATGTAGTTATGGCCATTTTCGATAGTAGAGGATATTAAAAAAGAAAAAAAAATACTGATTTCCAATCCATGCTTTCATTTGCTTTGTTTTACAAAAGTAGTATCACACAGGACATACCATTTCATAGCCTGTGTTTTCATTTACTAAATATTTTAAACTATTCTCATTATGTAATATCAATATATCCTAATAATCCTGTTGTTCAATATCATATTTGTGTTCTATTCTCTTTCAGCTTTCCTTAAATTACTACTTAACAAGAATAACAGTATATGCACATTCAAATAACTTCTATTTTCCCCTGGCCTTAAGTAGTGATAGCTCCTTAACTTGTTTTTTAAATGGGATCCTCAAGCAGTTATTCCACCTGCATATGCTCTTGCTCATTTCCTCCTTGCTACTCTCTCTAAGTATAGTCATGTGGCAGCATTTCTAGTGACCTGCAATAGGGGCTCTTGCTTTGGCCTCCTCTAGATACACTTCTCACACATGGAATAAACAAGACCAAAAGACTCAGTCAGTAAAGAAACAACAAGTTCTTCAATTCAAATAATTTGTTATGCAGCAAAAGCAAGATGTCCCAAGTTGCCTACTCCCCCAGTTCAACACTGGAACCCACAGGACTGGGTGATGTATTGAAGCTTCAGGAGTACTGGGGGGCCTTGTTGCTGAGATGCTGCTTCCATGCTGCAACAGAGTAGTTTATAACTTGTGCTTGTACTCTAAGGGTTGGAGGTTGCAGAGAGAACCCTCACAACTCAACAGAACTCATGAGATGATGAAAAATAATTCCATGACAGCATCCCAGGAAGAATGAGAGATAGGAAGGAAGTAGCCTTGTTGCATCTTCTCAGAAGCTTCCTATGCTGTCATGATTTCAAGAATCACAGGGAATTCTGCCAAGACTTGGACTTGCTAGGGTCAAGCCTTGCCCCTATGACCTGTGTAAAAATGTGCTAGGTTACCAGGGAACCCTAGCTCAGTGATAGCCCTACAATTGAGCCCACCTGAATCCCACAATACCCTTACCTCAAGACTAAATTATGTGTATAATCTTGCTCCTATGTCTTTTGGAGTCTCTTTTCTATATCTGTTATTCTAAGGATGACTGTATGCTGGTATGTCCATGCTAGTCCTAAGTGGTGTATTTGTGGGCCTGCAAAGAGCTTGGGTGAGCAACTCAGGTATTCAGGTACATGCCTTCAAGGCTCTTTAAGTTCTGGATAGAGCTACCGAATCAGATTCAGAATGTACTAATAAATAAAGATTCTGCTGCCTGGGGGGAGAACTTTAAGAAAGTCAGGGAGGGTTTCAAGTAAAAATAAGGTTTTTTTGGTTTACCTTTTTTCAGGTTTACCCTAGTAACCTTGGCCTATTGGTTAATGGTGAATGTAGATTCTCACTGTAGTAAAGAGACTATCCTGAGATGGGGAGAAAGCAGGGAAGGGGTTTTAAATGTAATGACAGTCCAAACCTTCAATGTAAATTTTTGCTCAAAGCAGAATTCAGTAAATATTATAATATAAAAGCATGAAGTATAATATTCAACTTTTTAAGACACAACTTTTTAGGACACTAAGTAAAACTTGCATTTTCAAAACTTAGGTTTGGACATTTGATAAGGTAAAATTTCCTGTGTATTTTTAATGCCAAATATCCATAAAGCTACAAAAAAAATATGCTTTTAGACTGGACATTCAGTAGTTTTTGCAGCCATTGAAATCAGCATATAAATAGCTGCCACTAAATGCTTTTTTATTTCAACAATTCCTAATGAACTATAGATCAGTTGTTCATAACTTGGGGTTCATCAGAAACAGATCATTAGTCCCAAACTCTATATTTAGTGACTCAGAATATCTAGATTACAAAATTGAAGACTTTTCATTTTTTTTTAAGTTTCACAAAATGGAGACCAAATAATTTATTGTGCAAACTTGGATAATTTTGAAAATGAAAAGGGGACAATTAATGATTGTGTTGGGACAAGAGGTGTAAATTGGGACTGCCCAACCTAGACCATATAGAGATTTGTTCAAGGATTATCAAAAATATACTGTTTAGTCAAAACAAACAGCTATTAGTGGATTTAAACACATGGTGAGAGCATATGCAGTTAGGGGTTAGGAATGTTATTTTCCTTGTTAGGAAAATACTGAACATTAATTTCAAGAAGGAAAAAAAAATGTTTTCCTTTATGCAAATATCTTATGATTGATAATCTTTAAAAATAAATTACTTAAAGCTCTTACATTTTTAGTTCAAAACTTGGCATATTTGGGCCTCCCAGGTAGCGCAGTGGTTAAGCGGTGTGCTGTGGAGCTATAGACAGTGAAGATGAGAGTTCGATGTCCAGCAGGGGAGATTCCCACATGGTGGGGACGAACTCTCCTGCCTCGCCCGCTGATCTCCTCAGCAGCGTGTTTCCGTCCATCTGCCTGTTCTGCTCCCCACTCTGTCTTGCTGCCCCCTCTCGTTGCTGCCCCACGCCTCTGGCTTGTACCCCAGCTTGTATGCATAAAAAATAAATACATCTTAAAAAATTGGCATATTTTTAGGTAGACAGTTTTAGTTGAATATCATGAATCAGGTAACTTGCTTTTCTACTTTTTATACTTTGCAGCATTTTGGCCATTTACCATAATTTTGCTAGTTTTAAACTTACTGGAGAGATGAAGCAGAGGAAACAATTCATGGTGTACTTACTCTAGGAAGTTCTATCCATGGAGTGTTTACTGAGTATCAAGAGTTTAGTAGAAAGCAGGAATAACTATATTTCATTTTCTCATACCACTTTCATCTAAATCAACCCAGGTTTGGTATATATACATGCTTTTTTGTCCCTTATTTATTTATTTATGTATTCTTTTATTCCTTTGGTTTTATAGTTGAGTACATTTGTGCAAGATTATATCTAACACCGTACTATAAGTAAAGACTTTTTAGTTTTGCTTTACAAAATTCCATAGATCTCATAAAAGATGCAAGCGTGTTTATGCATGCAAACACACACAAAAACATTCAACTTCTACAAAATATTCAACTCCTACCTAGATCTTTATGATCATGTATCAATCTGCCTATTTAACATCAATATTAGGTTGTTTCAAATACTCCTGATTCAACATATCCAAAAATACTGAAACCTCAAAAACATGTTAAGTAGTGGAATAATGTCATTGCTGTTTCACTCCCAAATGATCTATCAATTTCATAGAATAAGGCATGCCTTCTTTTTTTCTCATTATATTGCAGTATTTATCATTGGGCTTGGTACAAAATAGACAATTTGTAGAATACAGGACGAGGCATGTAATTTCACCTGCCCTAAAATATTTCTATGAATAACCTTATGTTGGTATTTCTACAGTGCCATTTCCTAACTCTGTCAGTGTGGGGTAGAGACAAATACTCCAGACTAGAAGTCACAAGATTTATTATGCTCTTCCCTCTGCCCCACCTTAACCCCAACTTGTTAACTTGGTGGTGTTTTCTCTGTGTATCATCTTATACTTCCCTATCTATAGCAATGACAATGTTTTTCTCATATACCATAGTATATTATTTCAAGAATCAATTGGGATAATAAACTGGAAACTTTTCTTAACTTTGATGTTATATATAAAAGATAAAGCCATTCATTTATAAAATCTTGTATCATACTTTCATAGGCAAGTCCATATCATAATATTCAGTCTTCATGAAGAATGTTGTTTTCTGTTTTTTAAGGATATATAATATTAATTCTTTGATAAAATATGCATAACCCCATATTAAAAACAGGCATCAACGCTATTCCTGGAAAATGTTCATACTTGGGCACACACCAAGTTACTGTAGATATGGCGTCTGCATGCCACCGCATATTTACAGTACATTTCTGTTCATTCTCTTTCCTGCCTTCATTTTTCTGTCAATCTGAAAAGTTGATTTTTATTCATTCCATGTCCTTATTTTCTGACCTGCCTCTTAGAATACATTATTATTGCTATTTTGCATATCGTGTCTATAGCACTTTGAAGCCTGAACATTCACTTTTCATACTGATGTTGTTTTGGGGGTCCAGTGTATGGAAAACATTATTATTACCAACATCTTAGAGTCCATTCTTTTCCACTTCTTGTAGTCCATTCTTTGGCACATCTCATTCTCAATATTCTTCACAGTGTACTCAGTATAAATAATACTTCTACAGATACTCTAAATATCAACTAATATACAAAGCTTTGAAGTTTTAAAAATTTCATCAAGATCTTTGGAAGCCAATATTATGGCCAGAGCGACCACTGTTTAGTTGGTCCTAGTGATCCTCTGCTCATGGATGGCATTTGGGAAAATATTCTTCTAAAATACAGGGATGAATGTATTTAGAAATATGTATTTCAGGTGTTTCCTTTACAAGTTAGACACTCCCCGCATTACTTCTGAGTTTTACATGCAAATGTAGGGTTTAGAGTTAAGTCTGATGGTAAGGGATGCATTATATTTTCATAGTTGCTCCAAAGAGGAATTTTTCTATTTTAGACCCAAATGATAAAGGAGAGAAAAATGATTTGAACGCTCTTACTCTCCCTCATTTCCTGCCTGAAATCATTTTGAGGTTTGCATTTTCTCTGTTCCCACTTCATATTTGTTCTAATATTCATATCATAAATGCACTTCTAAACTATCTCATCTGCCTTTTGTATTGCAGGGACACACTGAAACTGCTCAGGATAACTCATGAGAGCATGAGAGTTTTGGAGCAGTAATATAACAGCAAATTAAGACACTCATGGGCTTCCATGTAATCTTAAGCTAGAAAAATGAACTGCATTTATTTGTCACAGAATTTTTAGGACACAAAATTGACATATTTGATTATTATGAATTATTATAAATTCCAGTTTCAGTTATATAGAATTGGCAAGTAGATCATTGAGAGTTAAAGGAACATACCCATATTATGATAACTTTAGCTAATTCTAATTTCTAGGAATGCCCTAATGTAAATTTAGAAGGTGTCCCTCTTCTGTTATTTTACATAGATAGATAGATAGATATAGACATAGATATATAAATTACATAATATGTATTATCAAATTGTATTATTACTTTAAGATTGGCTTGCGACACTGTATATGATTTGGGGTATAGGATTACAACCTTCAAAAATATGTTAGCAAGGCATGCCAAACATGAAAGCACCCATAATCCTACACCATAGTCCAATTGGCTACCTCCCAACATTGGTCCCCATCTCCCATCCTCCTATCTGAGAGCCTAAGTTCTACAGTCGGATTTCTAGGGTTTCTTTGGTTTGGTTTTATCTGTTTTTTTTTTCTTTACATTCCATTTATTAATTAAATAATCTGGTGTTTCTCTTTCTCTTTCTGACTTATATAGTTTAGCATATTCCCCTCCAGGTCCATCCATATTGTCAAAAATGCTAAGATTTCAACTTTTTTTAAAAAGACTTTATTTTTTTGCGTACAATAACTGCTGTGTAGGTCAGAGATGTGGGGGTGTGAGAGGATTCACCCGAGACACAGTGGGAAGCAGGATAGGCGGATAGTGAAATGCACTGTTAAGTGGAGCAGCAGCAGGCAAGATACGAGAGGTCTATTGTGCCACATGTGGGTTAGCTCCCTCTCCGGGATCAAACTCAGGCCATTGCTTTGATAGCGCTGAGACTTAATCCCTAGGCCACCAAGGAGGCCCCAAGATTTCAACTTTTTTATAGCTGAGTAATATTCCACTGTGCTTGTACATAGAAATATAAATACAATACATGTACAATATACACATTCTACACACTTACACACACACCACATCTTTATACATTCATCTTTAATTGGACTTTAGATTTTCTTCATAACTTGGCTATTGTAAAAAGTGCTATAATGAGCATAGGAATATCTGTATTCCTTTAAATTAGTGTTGTGCATTCTTCAGGTAGATACCTAGAAGTTGAAATGTGGGATCGTATGTTACATATACTTTTCATGTATTTAGAAACCTAAATACTATTTTCTGTGGTCTCTGGACAAGTCTATATTCTCAGCAGTGGTATATGAGGGTTCCTTTATTTCTACACCCTTGCCAACAATTGATGTTTCTGGTCTCTTTGATATGGGTATGAAGTGATATTTCATTGTGATATTATTTCCATCATGAAAAGTGATTTAAGCATTTTTTTATTATTTGTTTGCTTTTAGTTAAGTTGTATGAGTTCCTTGTAAACTTTGAATATTAGCCTCTTGACAGATGTATGATGTGCAAATATATTATCCCCTTCAGAAGTGTGTCTTTTTGCTTTAATGATAGTATTTTGGTGTGTAGAAGCTTTTTAGCTTTATGTAGTACCATTTGTCTAATTTTGTTCCCGTTTCCCTTGTGTTTCCTTTGAGTCCTCAAAGAGATCACTGACATCACTATTGTAGAGTGTTTGTCCATGATTTTTTTAATGTGCTTTATGATTTCAGGATTTGCATCCAAGTCTTTAATCCTTCTTGAGTTTACTTTTCTGTATGTTGTGACTTAGTCATCTGGGTGGCTATTTGGTAGATGACTTGTCAATTTTTCTCATTTGTTGAAGAGACTTCCTTTTTCCATTGTATATCTTGACTTTATGTTGATAAACTATCCACATAAGTGTGGGTCTAGAAGAAATTATTACATTTTAAAAATCATTCAGCCTTCCAAGACTGAATTAGTAAGATATAGAAACCTAAACAGATTAATTACAGCAAGGACATTGAAGCAGTAATCAAAAGTTTCCCAATAATCAAGAGCCCAGCACCAAAAGATTTCACTTTTGAAATCTATTTGAAGATTTGAATTTCTATCAAACCTTCAAAGTTGAAATAATACCTAAAAATTGAGGAAAAGGGGATCTTTCCAAATAATTTTATTAGAACTTTTTGTAGATGCAATTGGTAGCCTATATGTTCAATTAATGAAAATTAATAAATAGACTTTAACAATAGTATGTTAATATAGTTTCTATTTTCTTAGAAAAATGTAGGTTAATTGCATCCATGAAAAATATTAATAGACAATGCTAAAAATATTTGAAAGTCTAAAATGTTTGCATTTCTTTCTAGGAATTTTCACTTTTCAATCTTACTCAACTGATACTTCTTATAGTTCAAATTATTCTCTGTTATATATACATACATACATATATATATTTATTTTTACAAAATCCACTTAACACGGGTGGATTAAAAGGTTAAAATAATTCACAGTCTTTAATTCTGTTAAGTAAAACTACAGATATTGAATAAGAAGACATTTGTAATAATTGACAGATCTTCTAAAACTTAAAAAAAATGAGAGATCTATTTAATAAGTAAAAGCTAGAAAATGGTATAGTATGACCAGAAGTAGTAAAAATAGCCAGGCTAAACACTTAATTTATAATAAGGATGAACATAAATTCCAGCTGGAATAAAAAGCTTTGTATTTAATAAGATTGAATTATTTGTATTTAGTAACGGCCCATAAGAGAAAATGTAGAGAATATATATATTATGAATATGTGTGTGTGTGTGTGTGTGTGTGTGTGTATGTGTGTAACATAAGATACAAACTAGAAGAGCAATTATATTACATTTGGTAAATCAAAATTTAATTTTTCTATATGTCAAAAATTGTTACGTAAATTGAAAGTCAAACAAATTAGATAAAATATTATGGTAAAATATATGACCAAAAGGTCATCACCTTATATCAATAACTTCCAATGACTCTAAGACAGAAGAATTCAGTACAATGAATGAAAACTTCACTCACACAGATAATTCACAAGAATACAATTAGAAAACTTACACATGGAAAATATTCATTCTCAACAGATGCAGAAGTAAGTGAAAATTTAATGCCGCTTCACTTAATCCAAAACAGCATTTTCGAAATCAGAATCGATTTATATGTGTGTGTATATACATATATGTATGTATGTGTGTATGTATACATTTCCTTCAGCAATGTGGAAATAATTTTTTTTTTTGTCAGGAACTTTAGAAATGAAGTTTCTGATTTTTTCTTCTCTTTTTCAAGGCTTTAATAATTTTGTTCTTCAAGTATTTATTGAGAATCCACTTAAATGAATGTTATCACACCCACAGGATTTCTTGATTTTGAGACCTCACTTTCTAAAAATGCTGTCTTTTAAAAATTGTGACATATATAAGTATGCAACTTCTTCCCTGAAAAATCTAAAATAAATAAAATATTAAAATTTGTTAATTTACCCAAACTTACTTTCAAATTTGAGTCAAAGGTTTTAGATATAATTTTAGTAGAATCTTCAGCATATTTTTCCTTTTCGTATTCTGATAAAATGATATAAATCAAAGAATGAAATTACCTGGCACAATTTCATATGATGAAAGTGTTAGGTGAAGAGCTCTGGCATTTTACAAACAGACTATCCCCAGTTCTGTATCTGATATTCACCTTTCATGTATTCACAACTGGCAAATGCCTAGTTTTAAATAACACATTTGTGTGTGACCTTTTAAGAAAATTACCAATGTCTTTGTTTAGAGTGCAGAGGGCATGGATTTCACAGAGCATTTCCCACTAAATGGAGTATATTACTCCAATATCATGGCTGTGTTGTCAGGAAGTGGCACTTCATTAAGATAATGTGACCTTTAGAATATTCTTCCAACCTTTTACTGTGTCTTTGGTAGTGGGATTTGTACTTTAATTTCTGTG